>JAMKCH010008636.1:0-30641 GCA_023653785.1 Ophioderma brevispina
TATTACCTGTACCTAGGCTAAATTTAACATCTTTTTGTGTGTGATTCACTTTGTTTTTGTGCATTCCACTTTTTTTGCGTTGTTTCAGACGGTGTGTGTCTCGGCTTTTGTGGTTGTTGATCGCTGAAATATTTAGTCCAAGCGGTGTTTTTCATTACGTTTGTTGTGTGTTTGGTAGGGTGGTGTTGTTAACATAATTATTTGGTGTGCACTCAGATTACTCAGATTGTTTTGCCCCGTTGTTTCAGTCTTCTATGTGTGTGTGTGTCGCAGCTTTGTGGTTTTGAGGGTGGAATATTACAAGCGCCGAAGCGGGGTTCATTACCCTGTTGTTTGTTGGTTTTGGTGATGTGTGTTTGCATTAGGATGTATTCGTACACACACCCCTGGGTGTGTAGCTGTTGACTTGTTGCATTGCATATACATTTGTGTACGGTTGCATATCAAGGAGCTGTGTTTGTAAATATTATTGGCGTTTATGTCTTAACTTTTTGTGTGGCACAACATCATATACGCCCAAATGTTACACACACACACCACACAAATTATAATTTAAAATTTTGATATTTTTGGGAAAACACTTGTGTTTAACAAATACAACAATAATGATAATAAATTTACATATATACTCAAATGTTAAGTCACACACACAAACACAGACACACACCCGGACACTTGCGCACGCGCGCACACACACAACACACACATCACACACACATCACCCATGAATAATTCAAGTCTTTACAAACGGCGTTCCATAGCGAGAGGTAAGTTAACCAAGTCAAGCGCACAAGCTGGTTATTTTCACGAACCCATCTAGCGAATTGGATATAGATATTATACACTTAGAGTATGGATAATATTAATAACATTAAACATTTTTTTTGGTTGAAAACATCTAAAATTGGATTAAATGAAATATTTCGCAATTTAAATTAACTATTTAAAAACACTTTGTCCTTGTCAACCATCCCATTGACTAGCGTTAACCAAACCAATGGGTTATATTTGAATTGCTCTGGCCATTATACTTCCTAACTAGTGGGTATTGATCAGTGCTTGTTCTTAATACGAAGCAAGATGACGAGTGTTTTTGGTTATGGCCTTGGGAGTAGGATTTTGAATGAAACGAAATCACCAAAGACCTATACGGAATAAAGACTATTATCCCTATTCATCCCTAAACACTACGCTGATGTAGTATATTTCCTAAATATCTCTTTATGTGTATCGAATGGATGTCGACATTTGTGGAAACAGCTTTTAACTATTCCCCCTGGCCATGGCCTGCGTCGGCTGGGGCGCTTCTGGCCATTTTGCTCTCCCGCGGTTCCCGTGCCTTTATCCCCCCTTTTTTTGGGGGGGGGGGAGGGTGAGGAACCTTCTTTATTCAACCAGTGTTGGGTCAGATCACCATAACATTTTCTTGGGGTAGGTTCCTTGTTGTTTGTTGTTCATTTTTGTCTTCTTGCACTTTACCCTTAAGGAATTGCCGTTCTGCATACAATTTTTATAATGACAGTAATGAAAAATAATTATATCATATATTTGCTGCTGTAAAAATAATAAATTGGTGTCATGGTCTATTGTATGAGAAAAATGTTTCTGCATGTAACAACAAATCAAATTTTGAAAGATTCATTTACAGTAAGCACACCGCTCTATATTACTACATACCATACACGTTGCATAGTGTGACACCATAGAAATTGTATCTTAAGTTTTGCCATCAATATATATACAGATCGCGCCGCTATATCTAATTGTCAGGACATTGTAATTTCTAGAACTATCACCGTGACCCGCCGCGTTCTTGGTTACCCCAGGTTTCCGAGTGTGCATGTATTAAAAAATAACACTCTAGGAGCTGTTATTAAAAATAACACCCCAGTAGCCTCTTCGAACCCGATTCGTAGTAGATAGACGCACGGGAAACAATAGATAACAACAAAAGACGCTAAGCACGAGCATGTATATGAGGATATCAAGCATTGACAAGTATAATGCTGCAGTAGCGAGGTCGCTGAGATCCCAATCCCATTGCTTGTAGACGAGAAGGGAGGGGAACGAAATTAAACCAGGAAAAGAAAAAGAGTCGGTCTGTGAGAAGATTAGAGGGGAGTGAGTCAGTTGGTGGTGAAGTAGAGGAAGAATGGAGAGAGAGACGTAACGAGGTGGAGAGAGGCTGAGAGAGAAAGAGAGAGCAAAGAAGTAGAACAATGTTGGGGATAACTTTCGTGATCCACAGCCTCGTCCCCCCGACTTACCTAAAAAAGTTGAGATTTTTATATTCATCTGAACCGTTAACATTAGTAATCCATTAAAATCTTACGTGCCAATTGGTTCGTATCTGTAAGAAATTTCGCAATTTTATATTTTCTGTCAGTAAACGTACATAAATTAATGGCCTATTGGACCGTTGGAACAGGCATTTGCTCATCACACAACTTCAAGGTCGGGATCAACTAAAGGTTGTGAATAACCTTCTTCAAGGATCTCTATTGAACAATTAATACAACATAGTGGTATGGAATCACCGAAATGCACCTTTACTTACTGAGGACTTTATGACATCAATCAATCAAATTTATTTTGTGCAGCACAGTATTCACATCAAAACAATGAATACAGATATGAAATTGCAGTACCAAATATAAAAATGGATTTCACAATAGAATCAGATTATTCTGTATAGGATATAATTAAATTGAAACTAGGATCGTGATCGAAGTCACTGCTAAACGCTAAGCGTGATGGAAAATGCAGTAACCTCACCTAACTACGTGTTACTACGACAAAGACAGACAAAAAGAGATTACAAATCAAGACAAAAAAGACGGACAGACAATACGAGTAACAATTACATTGGACAAAGGGAACAAAGACAGCCCGACACAGTCAAATTCCAAGGATAAGAAAGTAACAACAGAGTAAAAAGACAGAAAATTAGGGAAGTGAGACAGCACTTACGAATTGATGCGACTCTTTTCATATTAATTTTGAAGGAAGATAGATAAAGTTGGGGAGTTTTAATATAAGAAGGCAGAATAGCCCCATAGGTGAGGGGCCTTTGGGAAATCAGGGGTAATTATTAGCAAGTACGGTATTAAAATGGTTTTACCTACGGGGTATTTGGGCTGCCTGGTCCCATAATGGTGAGTATGAGTAGAAAAGTTAAAAAAATCCTAATCAATTCGGTCGTCCGGTAGAAGGTTATAGTGTATTGATAACCTGAAACGTGGCAAGTGAGTTTATAAATCATTACCCTTACGTTTTGGCAGAGAAATAAAGGGATGTGTGGGCAAGCCACAGGGAGTTAGTACGTGTTCTAATAACTCTTTTCTGGAGAATAAAAAGCAAGTCCAGACCAGCATTATTAGCATCAGCCCAAGCTATGGCTCCATTATGATATATAAGGTAATATAAGTTGAATTATACAATGTGAGAAGTGAGCTTTGAGAAGAAATTGTCTAACTTTGCGGATAACCCCCGTTTTATCTAGAATAATTGGGCATATGTGGCTGGGTATGGGAATTCCAGGATTCATTGTGGTCAATAAGGATACCAAGGAAAATTTTGTAGTTAGTAACTCTTGCTGAATCTGAGTATTGCTAATTTAACATTCTAGTTTAATTTCTTGGCTTATTATTATATTTATTTGTAAAAATATATAGTTGGTATTTTTGATATTCAAGCGATATTTGTTTAATTTTAAACCAGTTTGAAATAATATCAAGTCTTATTTACTATTTGTTCAAGTGTATTAGAATTGGGATGTGTTGAAAAACTTATATGTGTGTCGCTCTGGGCCAAATAAAAACGTGTGGTATTTCAGAACAAAGTGCGAAGGTCATTATGGAAGGTCATTAATGTATATGAGGAAAAAAAGGGGCCCAAGGATAGAGCCTTGAGGAACCTCCACAAGTACTGGTTGTTGGTTCAGAGAAGGTGTTATTAAACAAAACCCGTGGTTTTCTTTAGATAGGTAGTTCCTTATCCAGTCATTAGCAAGGCCCCGGATACCATATTATTTTAACTTTTGTAAAGAGGATTGTCATGATTTATGGTGTAAAAGGCCTTGCTAAGGATCTAACAATATACAACGGTATGAAGTTTATTATCCAGATTTCAAACTTATTTTGCAATAGAGTTCATTTATGGCCATATGGTAGATCGTTTAGGCCTCCTAAAGCCAAATTGATGAGGGGTGAGAATGAGAATACTGTATTTTGTTATCAAGTATATATACGAATATAGACGACCTTTTCACGAAGTTTCGAAAGGGATGAAGAATTGAAAAAGGTCTATAGTTAGAAAATCGTGTTTCGTCGACTGAATATGAAATATGGCTATAACATTTGCCTGTTTGTTAATTGGTTGGGACACCAATTCCAGAAACGAAATCAGAATAAGAGAAATATTACAAATGTGTGATAAACCAACTACTAATGGATGGAATAAAGAATGAGTTTAAGGAGGTTATGCTAATGTCATCAGTGCTTGCTATTATATTTTTTAAATTTCGCTGTAAAAAAAATTTTTTTTTTTTTTTTACTAAGTTCATTCAGGAGAAGTTGGATTAGGAACAGGGTTTAGTGTTTTGTATCTGCAAAGGGTAGTTTTAAAATCCATTGATGGTTAAGGGATTTTGTTGGCAAGCAGTATACCTATATTTGCAAAAAAGTTGTTAAAGTTTTCAGCTATTGGTCCATTGTCAGTGATTTTCCTTTCACCCTGCTATTGTTAAACAAAAAAAAAATTCAGAAGCTTTGCTTTATTACGGCCCAAAAAATGTTAACGTTTTCCAAGTCCTTGTATTAGCTTTATTATTTGCAATTTCTTGGTGATGTAGATTTTTTACTACTTCGCAAAAAGGGGAATTTAAGTGGTGACGATATTGGTATATTAGTTTATTATCATTCCAACTTGGTTTAGAATATATCTTTTTAGATAATTATTCTTTTGATTTGTATTGATTTTATTAAACCTTTAGTTGACCCACGGTTTTTTTTGTGAATTACGTTTTAAATGTGTTATTTGATAATTGACAGTAGATGTTCAGGGAGTGAAGAGAATTTTGAGATGAATTGGTTTTTGTAGGATTTGACTGGGTCCCTCTGTACTAAAACTGGTCAGTCCACAGGGACAAGCATTATTGTCAGGGCTTTTATGTTATTTGGAGTTGAACTTAAGGGGATTTATTATTTGTGTGGTGTAGTTGAAGTAGGCCTACCTTATAGTTATGTTGAGTAAGGAAGACGGGGAAAATGATCTGAAAGATCAGTGACCATAACACCAGAATTAATAGGGGATGAAATATCATTTGTAAAATTATTGTTTCTATCAGAGACCACCACTGGTATGGCCAGCACTGTAAAGTTGGCTTGCGAGTTGGTCGATCGATACTGGGGATAAAATCATAAGAATAAAATAAATGAATAAGTCTTTAATCTGGAGTCTTGTCATAGAAAATGAGAAAGAAGATCGATGTTGAAATCCCCATTATATAGCACGGTTTCTTTTCCCTAGAAAAGAGTGGTTAAGATTCCACAGTTGGTCTATGAAGTCAGAATAAATCACGGCTTCGTAATTCAGTTTTGTAGATAATGCCAATAAAGTTCAGGTAAGTATGGGAAATTTCAACGAATATCGAATTCACAATCATTACCAATCAAGGTTTAAGCTCGGATCTAAGGCGATAATTAAAGTCAGAATGATGAAAAGAGAGACGCCACCTCCCCGCCGATATGTCGAATACACTGTTCAGATGAGTAATCCTCAATGTCGATCAGGGAGGCATCCTCAGTTGTAAACCACGTTTCGGGAGGGAATCCATAAAAAGGATCAATGGTGCTGTAAACACGACAGATAGTTAACGATATATTGAGAATTTTTATTGGACTGCGTGCGTTGGATCATGGTATAAGATAATTTAGATGTTGTCAAGAGATGGTTTGTTTTGGGTTAATGTGTTCAGCAGTATAGTTATAGAGTAACGCAATTGATTGTCATTTGTTTTAGATATATTATTATCATCGTAAGAGTCGTCAAAAGGATGTAAAAGAAAACGGTCGAAAGCAAATGGTTGGAAAGTAGGAGTAGATTTTGAGTCGGAACATAGCGAAACACAAACCAATAACAAATATAATATACAAAAAATATAGAATAAGTACTTAAAAGATATTTATAGAACTTAGAAAAAAAAAATATTTTAAGCATAAAAAAAACAACGGAATAAAATTAAGCTACAAAAGCGAAGCTTTAAGTATAGCTCCCAGACTGGTCACAAAATTAAATAACAATGTAACGGAAGGGTTTTTTTAAAACATCCTAACTAATCATATGTGATTATTCAATAATTTATTGTTATATAGTTTATTAAATACTATACATAAATGATATTCCTTTTCTTGTACACTGTTTCTTTTTTTAGTGTGGAATATTGAATGAAAATGGCAAAGGGTGGTAAATAAGCACGAACGTATAAGACCGGAAGGTACCAGCAGTTTAAACAAGGAGCGAAGTTAATTACCAGATTGCATCTAACAATAATAAAATTTGCACATGTGGTCAACAAAACATATAAATTTCAGTGACTGATTATTGACATTATAAATGAATGTGTCAATGTGTAATAAAATGAAAATTGGAAGGGAAAGCGGTCGATAGTCTGTTAGAGAGGGTGCGAGGAAAAGGGGGGGGGGATAGGGGGCAGGGGAGACAAAATGGAGAGTAGGCGAGATCGAGATGGCGTAGCAGGGGACTGAGGTAAGAGTGTGTGCGCTTCCGGATAAAATGTGAATTTTTGCACACAAGACTTAGGCATTGAAATCCATTTAAAAATTGATGGAAGCACTTGGCAACACCCCTTAATGGGGACCCCAGTTGGGGTTCAGGGTTAACAGGGGTCAAAATTTTTAAAAATGTCTGAATGTGTTTAAAAAGCACACCATGCTGCTTGTCTGGTCACCAAGGATTCCAAAAGTATAGTTTTACACTTTCTATGGCTGAGAGTTCCGGATTTATGGGGTAAAAAACTGTTAAAAATGGTTGAAAAAGTCAATTTTTGGGGTTGGGATGATGGGTCAAAAGTTAAAGGTTTGCTTGGATTTAGTTACTATGGTGGAGCAAATTGTTGTGTCCCTAGCTTAAAGGATTGAAATAAAAGAATTAGTTTGCCTATATGTTATGCTTAGGTTTTTCCAACGTAATCCAACAAATATAGGGTCAATGGTCAATAGAAACCAATAGCTGCCAATAAGCTGTTGACGTTATTCGCCATTTGGTCAAGAACCAGACACGTAAGATAGTCAAAACATGCCTATATTCATTCTACGGGCTAAACCAACCAATTAACCTTTCAGTTTATCAAAAATGGAGTGCAATTTTAATTGGACCCCTTACAAACCCCAAAATTGCATTTTACCATTTTGACAGTTTTTTAACCCCATAATTCCTAACTAATAAAGTCACATGTAGTATAAAACTATACCTTTTTGGAATTCCTTGTAACCAGAAGCAGGCATCATGGGTGTGCTTTCAACATAATCGGGAAATTTTTAAAAATTTACCCCTGTGAAATTGAATTCCAAGCTGGGGGACATGAAAGGGTGTGGCAAGTGCTTCCAGTCAATTTTTTGATTAAAATGTATAAATTACTGGTACCAAAATTCACAATTTATCCGGATTGACACTAAAATGACTCGTTTCACTACAGTCACCCCACTACTGAATAACCAAAACTAAGTGGTGCCTGCGATTTATAATGACATATAAAATGGTGTAGGGGTGAGAAATTAAGGGGGGGGTCTCGCCATTAAAATCAAAATCATTATCTTGGTTTAGTTTGAATATGGTAACAGTGGGACGACATTTAAAATATATAAAGTTAAAGGGTCAAAGGTCACCGCATTGCATAATAATGGTCGTTTTATCTTGAAATTTTGATACCATAATACACCAATGCGTCATATATAAAACATGGGTATCAGACAGATCTTTCTAGTGCAATTGAGTATAGAGTATGTCAAGGTCGAACAGAGACTTTTCCAAAAAAATTTTTGTACGTGTAAAATAAAGTATTTCCGCCAAATTTCCATCTTTTGGCCCATTTTTGACCAAAAATGTCGCAAATTGAAAATTTAAAAAAATTATATCATTAAATATTTACAAAATGTAGACAGGCTATGTTACGACATGTAGAATGATGTTTACGCAAATATAGCCGATAAAATGCGACTTTCTATCAGATTCTTACGAGAAAAACAGTCGGGAAGGTTATGAAACAAGCGTATTTTGAGATCACTTTAAGTCTAGAAACACTAGATTTCAGATTATCCATAAGTATTTACGCATCAATGCGATTTTTGAATGTGTACGCCAAGATGTACATGAAGTAGGAAAATATCGACAGTAATGAGGTTTTTCCTTGTTCCTTTCGGAAGTATGCAATTTTGAGGGAAGATGTTGAAACAGAAGTGGTGAAAAACAAAAAACAAAGAAAATGAGACGTTCCATTCCGTTGTATTATTGTGTTTAGACGACATTTGCGAAAATTTGCCCAACTCAAATAGCGATAACTTTGGAACCGATGGCCGATTTGAAGGGATTATTTTTTAAAAACCATATAAGAGAAAATCCTGGTTTTAAGGGAAATAAACTTCTAACAAAGCACTTTTGGAAACAGTATATGGCACCGACCAAGACCTAAGGCAAAGCCAGAAAGAATTACTGAAAGTTCAAAGAAAGCGGAGAGGTGGACGGAAATAAAAGAGAAGCTATGGTAAGACCAACTAGGAAGGGGTGAGAGAAGTTTAATGCGAGGAGGAATGGGAAGAGGAATGATAGGATCTCGTAAGTGCAAGACCTGAGAGTGATGAGGGTGTATGAGAGTTGGGAAGGGGGGGGATTTAACATGTTGAAAGGGAGAGATGAAGAACGAAAGTGGTGATGCTCAAGTTGATTGAGAAGTCTGTTTGTGAACACTTTGTAGATTGGGCTGAAGATACACCTTCTTGCTCCTCCCAAGGGGCGAGTGATAAAATTGTTCGGAATGATCCATTTCCACTTCAAAGAGTTGTGGGTTTAGAGTTACATGCTTGAAGATTAACCATAGGTCCACATTCTATTTTGCAGTGTAAAAGCTTGATCAAGAATGGACGATGTGATTCCCACAACATCAAAAGTTTTGCGGACTCTAAGAAAGGTGGCAGACAGGTTTCTCTATCCTTGGCTTCATCTAAGCTCTTACCATTAGGCTGAATGGACGGGAGGGTTGCTGTTGTAAAGCCCTCTGAAGACGTTCTGGGTCCCGGAAAGAATATTTTTTGCTATACAAAGCCCTCTCAAAGTTGCCTCCAGATGGGAGGTAGTTATGCACGGAGTTTATCAGCATAAAACTGCCATTTATGTACTTCGTAGTGAGGATGCCCAGTCAGGAGCTTTTGGGACATTTGTAGATTCAGAAGGAAGTTGATACCGAGTAAGTAAGTAACCCACATTTCAGCCACATTGTAGACCTGCGACACTCAAGGGCTCACATTTAGGTTGAATCAATCGTGATTGCCAAGTTGCGTAGACAAAGTCGTCGACTTTAGATAGGTGTTTGGTTAAACCATTCTCCAAGGCTGGAAACATCATAGAGTCCATTTCTAGAAACATTTTGAACCGTTGTATGCTGCTGAAGCCCAAGCACCAAAATCCCTTCAGGAAATCATTCGCAAATTTAGGGAAGCGCTGTTGTACTCTGGTGTGCAGTCATAATAATCTGGTAACGGTTGATCGCCCACTGGCATGCGAAGGCCCTTCTGATCCTCAGAACGGTCTTCTTTAAAATACGTCAGTTACGCAGTTACAAGACTGACTATTCATAACAGTGGGGGTGATCCTGCCTCTTTCCATTCATAATGAAGTAACTTACTCTTCTGTATCAGATGACTAATGATAGGGTTCCACACATCCAAGCCATGCTTAGATTTCTTGTCTTTCTACGAGACTTAAGAAGGCAGTCATTAGCAGTAGAAGTCAATGTAGGCCTATTTCTGATAGTCATGATGGCATCATGTAAATCCTCGCAGCAGTGAATTTCTGTTATGGGGAATTGAAACTATTTGTGACAGTTAAGTATTTCTCGGTATCAACGTTGCTCCAATCCAAACGTGGCACGTGGAGTTTCTGTACGGATCTCTTGGATATGAGGGCATGGCAGCTACACTCCCACACAATTTAGCCTCAATTGCGGCAAAAACAGGCACATGGTAAGATACATTGCTGTCTTCCCTATACCAGTAGCATACTTGGTAATATGCCCGTCACTGTTGCTTTCACCATCAAACGACAAGCACAGAGTGTTGCCCAAAACTCCACTTTAGCTCTTTTTGCAGATGATTTCCAAGTGTTATAAGAATATACTGATGGTCTGATTGTGATTCTAATGCCACTCTAGACATGATCATAATAAACAGGAGCAAAATGTGGGACCTTCATTTCCACCCTTCAAAATGTCAAATTTAGCCATACCCAGACGCAGAAATATAATTGATATGATATAAAACATGAATGGGAACTGTTTCGACCGGACAATTAAAGACCTAGGCCGTGACACTCCCAAATCTTGTCTGAGACTGATCACATAAATAGAATGGTTGGTAAATGTAACAAAAAAAATTTGTATGATCAACAAAGAGCTGTGGTCTTAATACCCTCAAAAATGTTTTCTAGAACAGTGTTATACTGTCTTGACGTCAGGCGCGGATCAAGGGGGGTGCCGGGGGGGCCGTGGCCACCCCCCCCCCCCGCCCCCCCTCCGGCCCGCCCGGAAATTTTTTGGACGGATGATGATGCTTCATTATTTTATTCCGCTCCATATGTACATCTGATGACCTCACTTCCTTCGTTTTTAAATTGCGTCGGTTGACATAAGGATGCAAAATTTGCATTCCCTAAGTTCCCCATCCCCCCCGGCCCCCCCAAAAAAGTTGCACGATTCGATCGGAGCTGTGAACTAAGATACATAAAAGATCACGTCCTACCACTGTTCTGCTTGGTGTGAGAGGCGCAGTGGATCAGGAACACACGAGGAGAATAAGTCTGAGATCGAATTTCCCGGAGGACGTGAAGGTTACCACGAGCTGTCTTTCAGGTTCTGTCGACTGGCAACAATTTGCTTTGGATTTCTGGGACCATTTGACTTCAAAGGGGGGGTTGGAAGTTTCTAAAAAAAAACTTCACCCACCATAAGAGCCAAAAAAAACAACTGTCCCCCGCTTTCCATTAAACACTTACCCGAACTTATAAAAAGTTTTAAAAAAATTGGCCTGTGGAAAAACAGAAAAAAAAACTGCCCGGTACTTACGTGGGGAAAATTTACTCTATAACCCATAAAAAAACTTTCCACGCTTACGGCGGTTTTAAAAGGTTAATTCAGACCTGATTAAAGTGTGGGCTTCTCCGGGTTTAGAAATTACGGACACAGTTGTCATTCATTGAACGTTGCGACCAATCTTGTGCTACCTTTACGCATGCATGAAAACGGGCCCGAAGCACCAACCTCTTGACGTGCTTAATTCACAAATTAGCCTTACACCCGTTTTCAGACCATTACTCAAAGTACTAAAGTAGGCTTAGCCTATTACTATTTTTATAATTAACTTGCAATTTTAAATTGGGTCTATCAACTATTAATACTCTCGTAGCTCATGGTGGTTTTGTATGCAATATATGTCCAGAGCTAAACTCTTCAGGAATCCACTAACTGAAGGTTCAGGAACAATAATATAAGTAGAAATTTAAATATGCCTTAAAAACTAAATACTCCAAAGTTTCGCCCGCACCCACACCCGCATCGCTTATGCGGCACATGGCTGCATTGCGGCCACTACATCAGGAAAACAATTTGATTTTGCTTTGCAAAACAGTTGGTCATGCATTATAAAATAATATTGTTGCCATCAAATTGCATGAGAATGATGTGTTTTGGAAAGTGAACATTGCAAGGGTTCCGTACTTTGCCGCACTCACACCCCGGCAGCTTGATATATACGTACTATCCATTAACACTTTGCATAACAAATGTTAACCCATCAACTATATTTTACTTTTTAGCATTATATAAAAATTGTTTCTATCGAATTTGCATGGGAAAATGTGTTTTGGAAAGCAAACATCGCAAGTAGCCCTGGAGCTAGCAGACATTTGTAACACATCTCAAGTACAAAAGGTTTGAGTGATTAAATATGTAGACAGACTGACAGGGACCCCTAAAACGTAATTCTTAAGTGCCACAAATGGTGCCTTAAGTAGAAGGGGCCAAGACAAAGTTTGTACAGGGGTCAAATTTTTAAATTGATCCAATCATGTTGAAAAGTATACCATGTTATTTGTCTAACCACAAGGATTCAGGAAAGGTATAGTTTGTACTATCTACAACGTTAAGTTTAAGAGTTATAGGCTAAAAACAGCAAAAATCAATAAAAAGGGTCAATTTCAGTTGTACAGGGGTCAAATTTTAAAGTTGCTCTGATTTGGATAAAAAATGGTGCAAATTATTGGTGGGGCTCATAAGATCAAAATAAGGAATAGTTTTGAGTGTCTCAAATGCTTGCTTAAGCAAGTAGGGGGAAACAAGGTCAAGCCCCATTGAATGCAATGACGTTTGACCTTTGTGTCCCCTACATCGGAAACTATATAAGCTTGTCATTATGTTAATGAATGAAACATGATAGGAGTGATTTTCAATAACGACTCTTTATGATTGAACATGGTAATTTACTTTGTGAAGATATTTTACTTAAAATTGTGTTACACACTAGCCGTTTTATTCAATAAACTGATATGTTTTTGGAGAAGAAAGCGCTACATCTGAAATTGCATGTGTTGAATGTGTTTGATAAATGAGTTATGGTATACGTCGGTGTCGGTTCTCCGATTGTATCGCTAAAATCGGCCAAACAGAATTTTTTATGTCTCTTCGTAAAATTGGCATAGATTCTGAACCCAAAGCCGAAAGACACCAAATAAAACAGTTTATCCCTGTAAACAACAAAGCAGACATTTAAGCAAAAATAACGTTTAACCTTGAAGAAAAAATCTCTCCTGAAGTAGGGTTTGTATTTGACTCACCACTGTATCAAGTTGTATCTATCGAATGTGCATGGGAAAAGTGTTTGGAAAGGAATAGTGCAGGGTTAACGCGCTTTGCACGGGAGGGTGTATCCCCTCACCCACCCCCAGAAAGCGTGATTACGAACTCTGCGTGAACAGACTATTATGCGTAATTAAACAAAACTTAACCCATACTATATTTACTTCTAAACATGCCTATTACTATCTATAATTTAAGTGACCACTAACAATTTCAAGTTGTTTCTACAAATGCATGGGAAAATGGGGTCTTGGAAAGTAATAGTGCCAAGGGATTCTGCGCTTCGCGCGGGAGGGGGACACCCCTCCCCACCCACCCCCCCCCCCACAGCTTGATATACGAAATCTGCATGACCACTTTATGCTTATTTCAAACAGTTTACCTATCAAACTATATTTTACTTTTTAAAAATGTTGATCATAATTATCAGCAATTATTTCAAATGGTTCCATCAAATTGCATGGGAAATTGGTTTTAGGAAAGTGAACATTGCGGAGGGTCCGCGCACACACACACAAGCTTGATATACGAACTCTCCATGAATACTTTATGAAATTCAACTAAAGCTTACCATCAACTATATTTTACTTTTTAAACATGCTAAACATCATACCATATTTAAGTGAACCACTTATTAATTTCAAATTGTTTCTGCCAAATGCATAGGGAAAATAGTTTTGGAAAGAAAATATTGCAAGGGTTCTGCGCTCGCGCGTAGGGGGGGGACCCCCTCCCCACCCACCCCCCCCCCACAGCTGATAATCACGAACTCTGCATGAACCTGGACACTTCTGCTCTTATTTTCAAAACAAGATTTAAACCTATCACACTATATTTTACTTTTTAAAAATGTTGATCATACTTATCAGCAATATTTCAAATTGTTTCCATCAAATTTGCATGGGAAAATGTTTTTTCGGAAAGTGAACATTGCGAGGGTTCCGCGCACCCACCCAGACAGCTTGATATACGAACTCTCCATGAATACTTTATGAAATTCAAATAAAACTTAACCATCAACTATATTTTACTTTTTAAACATGCTAATCATACCTATAATTTAAGTGAACCACTTATTAATTTCAAATTGTTTCTGCCAAATGCATAGGGAAAATATGTTTTGGAAAGCAAATATTGCAAGGGTTCTGCGCTTCGCGCAGGAGGGGGATACCCCCTCCCGCACCCACCCCCGGACAGCTTGATATACGAACTCTCCATGAACACTTTATGCTTAATTGAAAACAAACTTAACCCATAAACTATATTTTACTAATTAAAAATGATCATACCTATAAGCATTATAAAGTGAACCCATTCAGAAATTTCAAATTGTTTTTACATCAAATTTGCATGGGAAAATGTGTTTTGGGAAAGTAAGATCGCAAACTGTTCTGCGCACAACCCCCCTCCCTGCAGCACACCCTGCGCGCTATACTTACAAGGTGCCATGACTATTACCTAAAACCCCGGCCCCCAATATGCAGGGCCTAACATAAAACAAACATGACCAAATGAGTCAACCCGCCACCAAAAAAAAAATACGTCCTCAAGTAGGCAAAAAAAATCCAGCCTATGACTTGAAGAAAAAACCTGCATCCAAAAGCCAACGAAAAAAAAAACTTGCCCTCACCCAAGTTCCAAACCCCCCTTGAAGTCTAATGGTGCGTCTCTTACGACAGCCGATAGAGCTTCTCGATCATTTGTTTAGGACGCTTGGTCCCTTGCTACATAATTCTTTATCTTACTTGAACTTCTCGTCGTTCATATCAAACTTCACCGTGCCTCGGCGTTGAACTGTTTACTCCACTGTTAATTTATGATATAAACTTATATACTCGAAGTCCTGATCAATTGTCCTGAAACAATGAACTCTTTCCAGCGCACTTAGATATAAGTGATATGAACATTTCCCCTCAACTGCAGTGGGAAAAGTTTGATTGCCATGATAAAAATGAAGAGCTTCCGCGCTTCGCGCGGAACGGGGATACCCCTCTCCCGCACCCACCCCCGCGCCGCTACGCGGCGCCCTGGCTGCTATGCAGCCATTACGTCCCTGTTGTACGTAGCCATGTGGAATATGGTAGTTGCCTCTGGAGCGGAACCGCCAAACGTAACATCAGTATTGTTGAAGGGATACAGAGAAGGGCCACAAAATTTATTCTCGGCTACCCAGAAAGTGATTACAAAACAAGGCTATCTGATCTTTCTCTTCTTCTTCTTCCTCTGTCTTACAGAAGAGAAATTAATGACCTCAGTGTATTTTTAGGTGTCATCTAGGTATGTATCACATAAGTGTAGATGAGTTTGTGGTTTTTAACTCGGGAAAACAGAACCGTCCCACCACTAGATCATCTCAGACCCCTTGCAATTGACCAGTCAATTCTGCAAAACCGAGTCTCACAAGTCATCTTTCTTTCAACGCATCGTTCCTATTTGGAACCAACTTCCAATAAGTATCAGATTGTCCAACTCTGTCGCCTCATTTAAACAGCAAGTTTCTGAATTTTACAAGTCAAAGTTTGTCGAATCCTTTGATCCATCCTGCATTTGTACTTGGACCTCATTTTGTCGTTGTCCCGGATGCAGACTAGTTTAATGTTCCTTATTTGGATAGTTTATCCTCTCCCTCCCTTTTTTGGCTGCTGGTGGGGCGGTTCTAGAGGTACTAGGTACCTGTTTGCTCCAGCCATTCACTGGACTTTTACAATTTTTATCCTTGTTTGTATTATGTGCAATATTTTATGTTTCAACTCATTTTGTATGCCAGTGGAAAAGTGGAATAAATAAATAATAAATTTCAGTAACAATACACTCGAAAATATAATCAACTTGAGATGAATCCCTTCTATTTACGTGGGAGAAGGTGTCAATTGAAGGCATACTGGTAGGAATGTTATATTTTTGACAGAAGGATCTAAGCAGTTTTGAAGTCTCTTGAAGTTGGTGGATGTATTTTGATGGCGGCATTAAAGTCACCAAACATGATGTAGGTGTGTGTCTTGAAGTTGGTGGTGTATTTGAGGCGGCAGTAAAGTCACCAAACAGATGAGGTGGGTGTTTCCCCATACTCGGACACAACTCTTCAATTTCATAGATTTCATTTGTACTGCCATGGTATCTCAATCAGAAAATTGGCATCCCTGCAAGGAAACTATGCAGTGACGAAACCATATCCTAACATCAGACCACAAGTCAAACTTTAACACGCTCCTGCCGTCAGGAGGATTTGATGTATTTGTACAAGCTTTTTCTTCCAGAAAAGCAGACCACCATAACCATGTGCGTCTTTGTAAGGTGAAATAGGATTGTTATAAAGAGATTTTGCCAGTGAAGCAAAAAACTGCTGTCGCTCTGGAGTTTCTCCTGCTCAAAGTAAAACAACAGTGCTTTGAAATGATAAAATATCAAGCAGTAATTTGCGTAGCAATAACATTGGCCACGATCCCCTTAACGTTAAATGTAACAGAGGGATAAGTGTGCGTGGGATGCCAGTATCTATGTCCTTATTTTTTGGTAAACAGTTCAAAATTAATCAGTCCCACCCCCCGACCAAGGTACATTTCTGAAAAGTTAGGCTCTTAACCAGTGTTACAAAATGTAAATGTACTGCAGTTACACATTAATGTGCAAAAAAATCACCACAACAGTTAACCTCATTTATTATTGACGTCATTATTAAATTTGATGGACGATTAAAAATCACACTTCGTGCATTAGGGAATTAAACACTTTTACAAACATGGCAGTCAACAACAGGAATACACGACACTGATTTTGGTACCAATTGATAGCTTTGGTCCTTTTCTTTCCATTGCTATTCACAATGAGCTCCCGACTACCAACATGCCTAGATATTACATACAAAATGAACGTCCAATGACACTCTAAGCTACATGTCAGCAAAACTTACACAGTGTAGCATTTTCCCCTTCTACACTATGTCAGTTTTGCTGACATGTGAAATTCTTATGTACAGGCAAGACCAGACTGGTTGTAATGGTGGAATCTGATGCCTAAACTATGTGAAGATAACTTCCGTCAGCCTGTTACAGTACCATTTTTACGTGATCTGGACCTAATTCCGTGAGTACAAGACGCAACGCTCGCCTACAGCGACCAGGAGTCATCAATGGCTACCTCGGAATGAGGAATTGAGAGGAGGAATGGCCTGCCGTCAGCCCGGACCTGAAGCCAGATGAAACACTTTGGGCGACTTGGGCAGATCCTCCTGAAGAATGGATACAAGCCATCGCACGTGTGACCAGATTCATGGTGAGAGCATGAGGAGAAGGCGGCAATTCGTGGTGGCGGCATATGGAATTTCCACTCGCTATTAAAGGGCCATGGCCCGATCATAATCGCCTCGTCCCCGAAGCAGATTTTACCGGAAGAAAAAAAAAAAAATGGTCGAAATTTTGGTCCCCGAGAAAGCTACTATTTTCTCATTTACCCTGTGAAATTTAGGGCTAAATGATCTTTGGTTTGGAAGTGATGAGCGAGTGTATCCAGTTTGGTCGACCAATAGTAGTTTTACACAGTACTATATGGGGGGGTTTTTTTTTTTCACCAATCACCTTCTAACTGGTCACATAACGGATTGAATTATCGGCGCGAAAATTTAAGATGGGGTTTTTGGGTGAAGGCCATTCTATCACGATGAAAAACCTATTCATATACTTACAAATCGAGACCATCCCCTTTAAGGTACGTGAAAGAGTTTAGCTTCACTACTCGTTACTGATGCAACTGATTGAGGTTGGAGCAAATAATGGCAAATTGACACATTTTATTGGAGACCTCCTGTCTTGCAAGGAGAGTTATTCAACCATGGATTACGCGGTTGTTTAAAAATGAGGGTCGCTGTCAAAGGAAAACTCAAATGACCGTTTCACTGATACTAAATATATTAAAACAACCTTCAAATGAAATGAAACTCAACAAAAAATTTCCAAACTTTTTTGAGGGGTTCTCATTCCAAAGAACTAAGTACTTTCACTTCCTTAACATTGAAAAATAGGGAATTATATATCATGATAATTGCGGGTATATCATTCTATTTAGTGTAATATTGGACACTAGCAAGCCATTTAGATTTTTGCAAAAATACACCGTTAGTCAAGAATACCCACAATGATTCCCAGGGCAGGTCCCGGGGTTCCTATACATTATGATAATTATATGCGTGCACGAGGTTACAACGGGCCGTGGTGGCGATATTGAATTGACACGGATCAATGCTAAACAAGGTTGGAAGGCGCGTACCAGACCGAGCCTCCGGAGGGGCAAGAATCAAGAAGTTTCCCATTTTTTTTCGGATGCTTCGATCGCCGGGTAGACCCATATTTTTTTCTAGGACGGTTCGAAATTCGAAGAAGAGCGGGGGGGGGGGGGGGGGGGCTAAGCCACTTCGACGTGAGCACCCACACAACACCTTTTTTCTCCTTCCCATTTTCCTTATCTCTTCTCCTTTCCCCTTTTCTTATCTCTTTTCCCTTACGTTCCCCTTTCTTATCTCTTTTCCCATTCTCCTTCCCCTCTTCTTTTTACCTTCTCCTTCCCTTTTCCTATCTTTCTCCCTCTTTCTTCCCTTCTTCTCCCTTCTTTTTCGTCCCCATTATTTGGCTTATCCGTCCCATTTTAGTTGTCCGGGGGGCAGTCTGCCCCCTCCCCCCCCCCCCCCCCCGCTGGTACGCCCACTGCAGGTTGGGAATTGTTTGGAAGAGTCTGACCTTTTCATAAAAAGATTAACTCAGGTAAATAGCTTGTTATAATCGACACCATTAAATTATATAATCATATTTAGGCGTAATGTGTGAATGGCTAGAGCGAATTTTTGGGGATTGCAGGTGTCATTTTGAAGCGCAAATTTGTCCCCTGTTCGTATTTGATTAGTTTTGCACCACTCGGCTTAAATCTCCTATTGAATCTGGTAAAAATGATGAGAAACCAAAGGGTATTGATCACATGGATCTCTACACACGGATAGCAATCTCCACGCGATGAATAGCGAGCCGGTGAATATACGGAAGTTGCGCAGCGTCCCTATTGCTCTCTAACCAAAACATTCACTCGGTTGCACGGGTTTCTATGGGATGAGTATACATGTATGCCTATAAAGTACTTTCCTGGCCAAGATCTGAAAAATATCAAAGCATTGCAATTTGTATGGTGTATGTTGCCGTTTTTGCCTGCAATTAACTGTGAGTAGAAATAAACGAATGATATTCTAGGCAATGTTGCGACCGATTAGTGATGGTTACACGTCTAGCCGATACACGGTACTAATAATACTGTATGCACTTCATTGCCTACTGAACTAGACTTGTGCTCTAAATGTATGTAACTCCATGGGAATACCAGTATATGGAGCACTAATACTTCCTGTTCACTATAATTAGTATTTAATTCATGAGACTTTCCGCTGGATACTGTAGAAATGGATCACAAGTAGGCCTAATGGATAGCTTGTTTTTTACATTTATTAAACACAGTCACTAGACTAGCTATAAATCAACAAGACCAAAATTTCAGTTCCGTCCAATTTTTAAATTCCAGTTGATTAAACAATGGATATTTTTTGTGCATATACTGAACCCATAGACTTGGCAAATTCATTATCTTTTCTTCAAAGCAAGATTTTAATCCGATGGAAGGGGGGGGGGGGATTCAGGGGTTTGTTGAGTACCCGTGCTTCCTTCCAGGAGTTCTGAATTGACCCCTAAAAGATAACAAGACCAATTTCAGTGAAAAATAAACACCTCTAACGGAGTCTGACGAGCCATTTTTTGTGTAAAATTATACAAAATTTAATACAAATTTTCAGGTTTTTTTAAAAATATTTTTGCTTATGATGAAATATGCAGTAAAATTATACCCCTTGTGGGACCGGTGTTCTCAATACGTGGACTAAAATACCTTGAAATGCCAATATACAAAAAATCACACTCGGGTGTTTATTTGCTGATATTTGAGTTTTACATTTTCCTATTTTTTATCATTGAACCAGCCACAATCACACCTGAATTTTGAATACCCCCTAAATTCATTATTGTCCCGCCATTTGCAGCTAAAAAAAAAAAATAGTGCTTCTTTTTTTGGAAACGAGCATTGATCCCCGACCAAAGTTCAAGACCCCCAGGAATTTTTTTATTTTAATAGACCTGGCATGCCTGTAAAAAGAGATACGAGGTCATTTCCAGAAAGAAAGGAATGCTTACCTCTCGTCTACCTGAGTCATTTTAACAACAAATTTCTCGGAGGGGGTGGGGGTGGGGGGGGTGTAACCACCCCCCTGTGATTTCCTTTTTACAACATCCGTTCGCTATAAATTTGGTACCACACGATAGTCTTTGCGTTTTCTCTTTCAAAGGTATCTAAATAAATCCTCAATATTCCCAATATGAGCATTTATAGTTAAGGCAAGAGTGGGGAAAATACATGATATGGTGGGGTTGGGGTAGTAAACGTGAATAAAATCTTGAAGGAGGATTACTAATATCTAATATATCTGTGAATGCTAGCAGTCAAAGCACTTAGGCCTACTCCATAATTTATTGTCGGTGAGCTGAAAACCTGAAATATGGCATTTAAAAGACTTTTTAAAACATTTTGAAAATCATATTTTGTTCGAACATACCCACCCATACTCGAAAAATCAAACCAATAATTGACAAACCTTGACATACGCGCAATTAATCGCCCTAATTCTGTCCCTTTTCCATAGTTTCCCTTATTCGTTGTTTACGTGCACGATCGGGTTTTGGGTAGAGCAAAGGGCCGCCGTGCAATTTCCGGTTTCCCCACGTTCGAGCGGCGATATCCTATCCAGTGTATAGAGATCAGTGTATTGATTCCTGCGGTGGGTCAATTATGCTGTACACTATCTCAGATCTCACCATTCTAAAGGTTCATTTGAACTTATTCCTGTTATTGAACTTGTTGCAACAATAACGGAATCTTTAGCTTCCTGCTATGATGCAAAGGGTAAATATAATACAATGATTGGGTGAGGGTCATTTTTAAAGTCCGAATAACAGCTAACCGTGTTTGACTAAGTGACTATTGATACCAATAGACATGTTTTCGCTGTTTCCCACCAGCATTATTCCAGACGGACACTTTTGCCCTCGTGTTGTATAGACCTTTCCCTCCTCGGATTGCTTCCCCATCGTACAACTATTTCTGGATCCGAAATCGAGCGTGGAGCGAGTATGAACGGATCCCCCGGACATGGCATGGCACTGTGCTGGTAATGACCTTGGGTAGTGCCTCACAAGTTACCTCTCTCACATGGGGGTGGAAATGTCCATCTATGTGGGGGATCTGGTCCATTGGTAAAAACCTATGGTTCAAATTCTTCATTTTGATGTATTACTTACGTGGGGAATATGGATACCCCCACACGACTCGCTGGGAGAACTTGAATTTTCAGCCCATTTTAACCCCATCATAAATGTATCTTTTCTGTTTCTTAACATCACTAAAACAAATAATGTGAAACCAATTTAAACAATGGGATCATTCGAATGTTTCTACCCCCGGATGATCACGAACGTTTTTAGCTGTCCTATAAAAACATAAAAGAATGTAGAAATGCAAACCATACCACGGTTACCACCTTTTTAAATCCATAGGACCAGATGAACATGTTTAATAACATGTTAAACATTGTTTATCTTTATACAGCTTTTGACCCCATATAGAACATTTTTCAATTTTGTGGTCCCTGTTATACCTTATCTTCAGTGGAGATTGAAATCGCGTATCAATTAAAAAATGTGTACCCTCTTGCGCAAGGTTATATACATTCCCTACTGCTGGATATACTAGAAGATCATACGCATGCAGTGATGGATAAGGTTTGTGAAGATTACCGCTGGTATAATATGAGCATTCCGTCAGTTCTTGTTCAAAAGAGTTCCAAAGATTTTATATAATAAAGCAGCGGTGGCTCAGCTTCCAGAGGGTTCAATTTTAACTCTACATAATTGAGCATTGTAATATTCGTTAAAAAATCTAACCTTAACCCAAACAGTTTGCTCCAGCAACGTGATTTTTGTTTCCAATAGAACAAGTTGTAGATATAATCTCAACTATGCAGTATCGCAAATATGCCATACCTTTGGAAGTAATGTGCTATCACCATACTGACACAACTACTTCGCAATATTTGTCAACTGTTTTGCCTCACTTAGAAAATCAGCAACACCGTCACTGCAAATGAAGGGTAGTTCTTGTACAAACCAGGCAAACTTTGCATTGACTAGAATGCAAAACGATCTGAACCATATCTTCGGCCGTAAGGAGCCGCGGGTCCCAACAATGCGTGTAGACTAGAAGCAATGCACGCCGATCATGAATATGACCTATACTTTATATTTGTTGGCGCATTTTCAAACCAAACATTGTAGAAAGAGCTAACACCCTGCGGTTCCGCTGTCTGCAGCATGTGTGATCAAGGCACCCTTAATAAAAGCTTGAAGAAAATTTGGAAATCAGGTGTGCTTGTTCAATGGTAAATTATACTCTGGTACACAAAAATCGCTCTAACTTATAGCGTACGATTGCCTCTTTATTTCAATGATCTTCAAATTAACATTTTGACCTGGTCCCCCATACCAACTTGCACGTTAATGCAAACTGTGCCCTTGTTGCGAGGTATTGGATACAGGCTTGAAACAAATGGCGCGTGCGCAACATGAAGAACACAGTATAAGATGAACGTTTTAAAAAACCACTAGAGAATTATGTACAGTGTTTTTTTTTTCTTTGTTTTTTCGCATACAATGCAATTATATTCGAGAATGCACGCTTACCTACCTCAATTTGGGGAATATGCCAGGGCGTGCCATTATCGGGCGTGAATTATCAGCGTGCATTATTAAACAAAAGGATTTAATAATTCACGAAGCATCGACTTCCCCCTCAAATGAAAGCGCTTGAACAGTACTTGCCATGGTACCAATCATACCAAAAGAACTCCCAATCATACCTAAAAATAGAAGTCTTATGTCTATTATGTTAAAAACACGCAACTATAAGCATAGGTCCTGCAATTGTCGATTAGAAAATATTTGGTGTTAATAACCCGATTAAACTATATACAATCTGGATCCGATACATCAAGAACTTAATATTATCAGCAAGGGGGTGTGTAAATATACAACTCTAATTCATTGGTGAAGTATACTATGTAATTCCATGGCAATTTTGTGAAAATGCTAACATATATTGAACTGGTAACTCATCGAAATTTCAACCATTACTGCATGTATAATCTTTCAACGTCCCTCCCAATTCTACTGCTTGTGTTAGTTACCCATGTTGTATATAAAGTGTTAGACCTGGCAATATTTTTATTTTTTAAAGTAGTTTTAATGAGTGTACACTTATGTATCCCTATTTATAAGGTACTGTAATACTTTCCACACAAAGATCTTCTCGGCATTTATGCAGGTCCGCCCCAGAGGGGAGGGGGGTGTGGGGTGGTGACACCCCCCATTGACAAAATTGTCGGCGATAGGGTATAATGTCGCGCAATTTCGGCGGTGCACTCCTTCGCATCTGTTGTATCTTATGTGTTTTGTTTCATACAGGCTTGAGAATGACTGGTTCCACCTCCACCCCACCCCCCACCCCCCCCCCCCCCCCCCCCCCGCTCTTCAAATTTCGTCCGAGCGAAAAAAATTGGGTCAACCTGGCGAGCGCAGCGAGCAGAAAATTTGACTAATTCTTGAAACCGACCATGAATTTTGTTTCGGCAACACAGACTCCCACAACCCCCCCCCCCCATTAAAAATGTCTGGGGAGCCGAAACAAGTAATACTTTATGGATAACTGCGATATAATGTTATATGCGCACTTATCCCTAAGTATTAACTTGTTTGAAATCCTTTTCGCATTACTCGCTTTGGGGCAAGTGTCCGCTAAACCAATCAAACTTGCAGGCTCAAGCTACACGAACCTACCCACCCGACCCCGACCTCCAAGAAATGGGTGGACAGACAGACAGATCGTGGATAAGAGACGGCCTATTTAATGATATACGTCTATAATGCAGAGGATTCTTTTTGCTTGTAATACAAATTTTGCCATAAAGACAAAATTGACCTTTGTGGCCCTGCGATAAGATTGTGAATAAATACAAGGTTGTCAACTAACTTGGCTTTACGGTGAATAATGAACGAGTGGCTTCCTCCTCAAATAAAACTGAACTGTCGGAGTGTTTGTCTTTTTTTCTTTTAACAAAGAGTGTCGTGGAGTGCGTAATGGTGGGAGCCAATCAGCGGGTGTTTTCAATACGGAATAAATATCTCATTATCTAGTGGGAAGTTCTCCTTATATAGTCTGGAGGTTCGCCCATGTAAGCGGCAACTCGTATTATGGTCCGCTCTGCATTCCATAAATAAAGTCATACCTCGTTGCACTATTCTCTTATTGAAAAGCGTGTTCCCAATACGCACTCTACCGCGGTGCAAAGGTTGAACCCAGCACATTATACTTTTGTAGACTTTCCTGCGTGAATGTTTTCGTCATGACAGTGCATTCATACTCCCTTACTACAGAACACTGCACGGCACTCCCGGAGTAAACAGGATGTGTGATCGGGTTGCGTTATGTGCAAGTAATAAGGGTCATTACGTATTGATCACAAACGCGTTGCTTTCGGAAAGCAGCGCATTGCTTTGCCGCTCAATCAGAGCAACGCGTTGCTTGTCATTAGCAAAGCGTTGGCTAATCAAGGGGAGATGCAAAACACGCATTCACAAACAGTCGTCCATGCTGGGCGCTGACATTTTGACTTTTGCAACGATAATTATCAGTTTGGTGCTTGTATACACACATAATGTCATATTCGATAAAACAATTATTTCGCACAAAAAGTATCAGTTGTATGGATGTGGGTTGCTATTGGGTGGTTAATTTGTTCCTACCCATGGCACAGCAAGAATGAGATGACAAATACATCGTGTTGATTTAAATAAACCGCCTCAAATGAATACATTTTTCACCTAAGGGCGCGCGATTAACATTATGAGAAAAAGGCGGTATCTGAGCACAATTGATCCATGGAACATCTATTATTACACCTGGCCACTCTAAACACATACATTAATTGTATCACTACCGATTAGCCTATGCAAAGCGGCACCCACAGTATGTGGCAGAAGCGGAGGCAGCCATTGCTTCATCGTTGGTACTCTATGTGTGCTTTGGGGTCGGCAAGAAAATGCGAGGACGGAAGTGTCTAAAGATTAGTAACGGTTGCCTTATATCTATAAAGAACCCTCCTTTTGTTGCTAATAAAAAGGAACACCTGTGTTGCTAATAAAGCAAAGCGGCATTGCCTTTTTTCCGTTATGATGGTTGGTTTACAACCCGCTGCTTCTTTCTTTTTCCTGATCGGTTGGCAAAGCAAGGTTGACGTGACCCTTTTTTGATGGTTGGTTTAGCAAAGTTATACCCCATGGGATCAAAGTGAGAAGATGCTTACATAAGGACTTTGATTACGCATATCGGCGAAGTAACTGATTTTCTGCCACAGTTTGATTAAATATTATACCTTTCAAACGCTGAGGTATGTGAAGTTCAAAAGTTGCAAATTTGTTGAACAATGAATTTCTTTCCCTACATATCAGTGACAGATAGATGTACACCATTGCATGCATTGTTCGAGCAAATAAGCAGTAATGTTGATATCCAGTAATCCGCTCGGTATGCACAGGACAAAAAACCATTTTCACAGTACTTATTATCTGGAAGATAGCGCCATGGTTAGTACACCTGTGAAGTATGAAAAGATTTCGAGATGCCACGAAAACTACCCGATTAAGAATTGAGGGGCAGTTGTTTTTTCATGACGAACGAACAAAGGTCCTTGTCCTCGTTTCACGACTAATCTAACTCTTAGGGCTTCGTACAGGTTCGTTCAATAAACCCTTGACCGTATAATAGGTTTCATGTCATTTTTCCGAAAAGCAACCCAAAGGGGAACAAATTCATGAACAGTATGTAGGTGGCGACTGTGACATAAAATATTTGTGCAGAAAAACGCAAAACTTAGAGTAACTTGCTGCGTAATCCCTTTTCTATCTCAAAATTTCCCGGGTTGTATAGCCATTGGTCGCCGCAACCCTTCTTTGTATTCTCTAAAAACATGGTGGTAAAGTGAAATAGAATGAGGTCAGAAATAAGTTATGGCATCGTGTTCTGATAAAATTTAGGTCACAGCTTACCAAGTAACAAATCTACGATGAGGTTTGTTCACATTAGTTTCTTTTTCAATGAAAGTACAGTCCAATTATTGAGCTCACATAGAACAGGTTATTTTAATCGCGAACGAGGGCACTCAATCTAAAATGGGCGGTGCTTTGTCCACTACATACCAGGTGGATTTACTTATCAATCGCCATTATTTGCTGTGAGTCAACGTACCATAGCTGTTAGTCCATTGATCACTGATGATATTCAGAAAAACTTAATTACCAACGCGTTACTTTTATTAGCAACGCGTTGCCGTTTTACTTTTCTGATTGGTTCTATACAGCAGGAACGTCAGTGGCATTACTTCGAATTTTTTACAGGACACGTGACACCCGATATGACGTCACAAAATTTTTTATCCAAGCGCTCACATTTGCGAGTGCGAGTCCTTGAAAGAAATATTTAAAAATCGGAATGATATTGAAATTTTCCAGGGGTGGGGGACAAATGATGTTCGATACTAAAATGTAAAACAAAACACATTAAAAGCTGGAAAATAGTGTGTTTTGTTCCCGAATTTCTACTGATTTCACATGGTAGATTCACCGAGTGATTTTAACCAGTTTCAACTACGGCGGTCCGGAAAGTCTGTTCAACAGGACTGCGAAAAAGAAATTATCTAAATTGGTACTGCGCGAGAGATTAACGTTATCAGTCCGTCATAGAGAATGTGTGTAATTGAAACTAAATCCCAAAAAACGGAGGGGTTCTATGGAAGTTTGGCATCAGAGGGTCCGTTACTATGTTTTGTTTAAATATGTATCGTAATGGGTCTGAACCTATAGAAACCTAGCCGAAGAAAATTGAACTGTTTTTGTCGGGGGGGGTACTTCGATACTCGCAGACACGGAAAAGTTAACACGCAATCTGTACGGGCGAATCCATTTTCCCACAATGCCTTCGGTATTATTCCAGTTGTAGAATTTTTACACACGGTTTCAATTGTATTTTTTAAATTTTAGAAACAGGAATTACGTACTTCCGGACCGCCGTAAGTTCCAACCGTATTTAAGCTTATTGTCTCTATGTCGTCGTCGTCGTCTCCTCTAACGCATAAATCCTTTATAATAGGAGTTTCATTTCTTTTTTTGAATGATCGTTAAAAGTATAATGTGCACAGAAACGGAATTAGGGTCTGTTCTAGATTTATGTCAATCAAAACAAATTCATGAATATTCAGTTCGGGTTTAGTTCAATGAAATGGCCGAATTTGCAGAAAACAACTCAATAATTACGACATCCGACAAGACTAATTAATTCCAAAGAAATTAGGACAACTTTAAAAAGACTTGAACTTGAAATTTAAATGTAATGGATTTAAATTGCAAACTTATTAGGCCCAAGATAATGCACAAATGATATAAATATGAAACTTCAACGAAATAATGTGATAAATATTTCCTTTATCAGGGCCATATATAGCCCGATGTTTAGTGTAGGCAAAAGGCGCATTTTTATGAACGTGCTTGTTTAGGGTAGCAAAAACTTATGTCAAATACTTGTTTTAGGGTGTATTTTTAAACTGTCATGCGAATTACTTGTTTAGGATAGTAAAATTAAACCAAAACACTTGTTAAGGATAGCAAATTCAAACCCAAAGTACTTGTTTTAGGGTAGCAAAATCAACCAAACTACGTGCTTAGGGTGTTTCTTGCCAAGTGGAATGCGCGCTTAGGGCACGTTTTGGGAGGCCATACACGAGCATGATATCCACTTGAATACAAGCGGCCCCCCGGGTCTATAACAAATAAGGTTACTAATAAATTATGGCAATATGTAACCTTTCTTATCTAAAAAGATCTTTACATACATTCAGACAAGTGCCCCGTTTAAACTTTAAAAGCTTTTGATCAAAAATGCCTTTTTCCTTTTCCGGTGGCGAAAGAAAACGAGTTTTTATAGCTTCACACAATGTGTATGTATATTGTTACCTAAACAGTTAATTCTGAGGTGAACCTTGATTGATATGTTAAAACTGATAATTTAAATCATCCCATTTCGAGTTTTCAATCTGACATGAAAGCAAATAACCACGAAGTCTCCCATTTAGCCAGAAATTGTTTATTAGTTGTCATCATAAATTTTATTACCACGCACCCGCCGCATGTTGGAACATTATAATTGAATCCATCTAACATATGTGGCATTTGAATTTGAATTGCAAAACGGTAGTTTCATTTACACCATACGTTGATCAACGTGAATTTTAATTGCCATAAAGTCGTTTCGTGTCTAGTTATGTTAGGATATAAACATACATCCCATACGTTGTTTTTACTACCTTTGCTCTTTTGTCGACTCTTGCGTTTCTTCTTTTTTCTTTTGTGTTTATTTCGTCATTCATTTCCGTTTTTTGGCAGCTGTTAAATGATCTTGACGTGCTTTTATTAGATAAACCTACCACGGGAATGGATGCCTACCTTGCCGAGTTACTGGTTCAAATTCTACTTCCCTATCAGGGATACACAATCGTGTGCACGATATATCAAAAGTCCTCCAAAGTTTTCCTTCATTTGATAGATTGCTCATTTTTTGTTCAATAGTACAGTAGTAACAATAACAAGAATAGTCTTTAAAAAAGACAATCATCGCGTTAGTGGCGTTGATGGGTTGAAACAAGGTACATGAAGAAGTACACAGTTGACCATAACTTGTTGTGCATAAAATATTTATATGAGAGGTACAAAAATAAATGAGTTGACATTTTAAGGAGTTCGCAGCGTGATTCGTTACTAAAGGATGCACAAAAGCTGATTACTTTGCTCTTAGTTACAATCGCGCTCTAGCAGCCTGTGTCGTCGTACAACGCACAAAAATGAAAAGCGTATGCTTTACGCAAACTTCACGCGCTGGTGACAATTTTCCCACGAGTTTACGCCAATAAAAGCAGAGCGCAAAAACTACAGTTACAAGCGTAATTTCTTTGACTGAGTGCAACTCACTATACACCAAATTTTACCCGTTGGTTCCGAGACGATATAGTAGAACTAAGGATAAATATCTGTGACCTATTTTGCGTAAAATTTGGGGATACATCACTCACGGGATAGATGTCGGTTTGGACAAAATAACATAAAGCCATTTCCCGCAATGTTTAGGGCCGAAACAAGCTACACTGTGAAATGCAACAAACAGGACAAATTTGAAGAAATAATACCACAAAATTGTCTTATTTTTGTAGGGGTTTGAAATAGTTAAAAATAAATGTTCGTTTATCGTAATTGTGTGGTCCAATACCAGAAATGCTCTTATAAATCATATACGCTAATGAATCCACCTTATAGGGAATATTGGAAAGTATGCACCTTTCGTCGAATTTTACGCAAATATATATTAACCGGTTTGATACGATTTTCTTGACTTGAATGATCAACGCAAATAGATATCTTTCATATAGAACAACAGGTTAGTACACCCACTCAAGAAATCGGTATAGAAAAAAAACCTATTCCGTTTAAAGGTGAAATGAGCTGGATGAGGCTTGTGCCAGACCGGTCTATCTGGTCTACCTTATTTCAGTTTTAACCTATTCTTACACAGAGGCGATGTGTAAATCAATCCGGCCGTTGAAAAATTGACTTGACCGGCCCAGGAGCATAATGCAATTCATAGGACCTATTTAATATAAAACGAAACAAGCAAAAAACACCCCCCCCCCCACCGAAAAAACAACAAACAACTACAAAAAAAATCTATTGATCGAACCTTCCTAAGTTGAAGGTAGCCCCCATGGAGGGCACTGCTATCTTGGAGTAATGCGTATGTGGATATATAAGACCCCTAATTTCAGCATCGTTGGCACCTAAAGACCCCATATTATAGAAAAAATTTTACTCTTGTCACCAAAAGACTCCTATTTTTTGAAAAAATTGAAAAATCTCACCCAAAGATCTCTTTTTTTAAGATGTGTTTTTCAAAAACTTTCACCCCCCCCCCCCCCCTCAAAGCCCCCGTTTAGCGGGAAAATAGCAAGTTATCACCCGAAAAAACTATATTTTCGTTAATTAGGCTGTCTCTTATCAAAGATTCCTTTTTGCACATCCTCTGTCACCGAATGCCCCTGGGTTGATAGCGCCAGCCTTACATTCGTATCCATTTGATATTTGGGCCCTTCCGGTTTTAACTCTCGTCTATCCGGGCCATTTTTGTAACAAAACTCCCGAAAGGAGGGTGGTTGCCAAATCCGATTCCCCCTATATATCTTCGTTAGGTATAAAATAAATACCAACAAAATTAA
>JAMKCH010008637.1:0-42989 GCA_023653785.1 Ophioderma brevispina
TTGCGATGGCCCAGTACTTAACCTCAACTGACTGGTGCGAGTTTGCTGTCAGAAACCGGGCATGATACGCACTCTCTAAAACATTAGATATGAACCCTAAAACACCCAATCCTAAATATGTTTTGCGGAAACCGGTAGACAGCCAACAATTTATTAGGAAGCTACCGGGTCATTTCTTGGGGAATGAATCGGTTCAGGCTACCACACGAGTTGGTGTGTTCCGGTTAACTTTTTACCATGGTTTAATCGTAATGTTCGGCCTACAGTATGACCCTGTCCTGACCCCTGACCTCTAACCGGTCACAACACCTGACCTTGACCCCGGCAAGTGACCCTTCACTTGACGGGAACTAAGGGGCGGCCTCACGCCTGTTAAGGCGCGTGCTGTTTTACCGTAATGTTGGGCCTACTGCATGAATTGGTCCCAACCCCTGACCTTTACCCGGTCGCAACCCCTGACCTTGACCCGGCCAACTGACCCTTCACTTGACGGTAACTAAGGGGCGACCGCACGCTTGTTAAGGCGCGTCAATTTTTCAAAGTCCCACTGCCGTGGCCCGACCACGTAAACTAATAAGCCCTCCTATAGTATACGTTCTGGTCGCGGCCACTTAGCCATCCGAACACCACTTTCCACTGAACCACATCATAACTTAACCACAACCGACCGGCATGGGACTGCAATCAGAAACCGGGCAGGCCCGGTCCTCTCTCATACATGATGTTTTTCCCTTCAAAACCCTATTTTAAGTTGGTTTTGCGGAAACCGGCAGGTGGCCAACATTTTTTTAGTAAGCTCCGGGTGATTCCCGGGCGACAGAAGTGATGGCGAATACCGCACGGTCCAAACCTTAGCCGGCCCACGACAGCGAACCTTTTCAAAAAGTAGGACCACGGCACTTTCCGCTGACCAAGGAAAAGCGGTCAGCTCTGGACTTAGTCATTTTGAAAAAGTAACTGCCGTAGCCCGGTACGTGAAGCCGTGGACCGGCAGGGACCTTTCACCTAAAGATTTAGGGCGACTTCCCGATGAACAAGGAAGCGCGTTCCGCTCTGGACTTTTTAGTTCATTTTTGAAAAGTTCAACATGCCGTGGACCCGGCTACGGTGAATGCCGTGGGTACCGACTAGGTGACTTTTCACGTGGACAGGGCCACGGCTGAAGTGATGTGCCGTTAACTTATAGTGATGATCATTGTAGTGTGCTAGTGTGCTAGCCGGGCCCCACGGCAGCGAAACGTTCTTCCCAAGTAGGCCCCGCCTGAGCGAAAACTGTCGCGGAACCTCAGGTGAGTGACCCGTGGAACCTCAGGTGTACAAGAGACTTGTGCGCATGAATGAGAGAGCCCGCATATTGCTGTTTTACCGTAATATTCGGCCTACTGCATGACTTGGTCCCAACCCCTGACCTTTACCCGGTCGCAACCCCTGACCTTGACCCGGCTAACTCACCCTTCACTTGACGGTAACTAAGGGGCGGCCGCACGCCTGTTAAGGCGCGTGCTGTTTTACCGTAATGTTTTTTTTTTTTTTTTTTTTTTGCCCGGCTACGTGAATGCCGTGGCCCGGCTAGGTGACTTTTCACCCAAAGATCTAGGGCGACTTCCCGCTGAACAAGGAAGCGGTCCGCTCTGGACTTAGTTCATTTTTGAAAAGTCAACATGCCGTGGCCCGGCTACGTGAATGCCGTGGTCCGGCTAGGTGACTTTTCACGTGGCAGGGCCACGGCATGTAAGTGTGTTCCGGTTAACTTTCTAGTGTGCTCTTAGTGTGCTAGTGTGCTAGCCGGGCCACGGCAGCGAAACTTCTTACCAAGTAGGGCCACGGCAGCGAAACTTTCAGCGGAACCTCAGGTGGTGACCCGTGGAACCTCAGGTGGTACAAGAGCCTTGGCGCATGCCTGAGAAGCCGCATTTTTTTTTTTTTTTTTTTTTAAGGCGCGTGCTGTTTTACCGTAATGTTGGGCCTACTGCATGAAACGGTCCAACCCCTGACCTTTACCCGGTCGCAAACCCTGACCTTGACCCGGCTAACTGACCCTTCACTTGACGGTAACTAAGGAGCGGCCGCACGCCTGTTAAGGCGCGTGCTGTTTTACCGTAATGTTGGGCCTACTGCATAACTTGGACCCAACCCCTGACCTTTACCCGGTCGCAACCCCTGACCTTGACCCGGCTAACTGACCCTTCACTTGACTGTAACTAAGGGGCGGCCGCACGCCTGTTAAGGCGCGTGCAGTTTTACCGTAATGTTCGGCCTACAGGTCTATTTAATTAACCTTTTGCTAATTTAGAGGGAATTTGTTGTTTTTTCTGACAATGTAATTGTATTGGAATTTGTGGCCATCGTTGGGTCCGCGTCAAGCGCAGCTTCATCAACGGGTCGCTCCATGTCATCAGGCAAGACTATCCTGGGAAAGACAATGCGAAGTTGCTCCCTTCTTGGCAGGATAGCCTTGCCCGATGAGCTTGATGCTACCGGGCCCTTTCCCCCGGCTACTTTGGCCTTCGGCTTTGGCACAGCAGGTCGGGGGAAGAGCGCCGGCTCCGCTGATGAAGTTGATGCGCCGGAGTCTGCTGCGCGCTTTGCTGCCCTAACCTGCTGTCATATCGCGCAGAATTCCCTGGCGCGGTCGGCTGTCATTGCTGCCGCTACTCTCCCCGATATCCACCCGCGGCTTCTTAGGCTTCTTTTTCGGCTTTCTCAATTCTCTCTTCTTCCCAAATACCACCGAGGCCAGCTCTTCCTCGGTGGGGGGACTCTGAACTTGATACGTTGATAGCCATTGCTAGACTGATACAGATCGCTGGCGATCGCTCCTTTTATACCCTAGCAGTTTCCCGCCACGAATCATCATGTACCGCGTATCACGTGACGGTATGACGTGACGTTATCACGTGAGAAAAGGTATGCGAAAAAGAAAAAGAACAAAAATTGACTTACCTTGAGTGGGACTCGAACATGGAAATCCGGAATCCTAGCGGGTTGGTGTTGCCACGTGAGAAAAGGTATGCGAAAAAGAAAAAGAACAAAAATTGACTTACCTTGAGTGGGACTCGAACATGGAAATCCGGAATCCTAGCGGGTTGGTGTTGCGTCTATCGCAAGCCAGAAAGGCCATAACGTATTGCCGCAACGCGTTGCGACATTTCGGCAACGCGTTGCGAGAAAGTAGCAACGCGTTGAGGCGTCGGCCAATTAGAATGATGAATTTCTGTGACGTATTTCAAAAATAAGACCCACAACGCGATGCGAAGGTTCACAAGCTATAAAGGTCATAACGCAGAAAGTCACAACGCGTTGCGACATTTCGGCAACGCGTTGCGGCCTCGGCCAATCAAAATCATGAATTTCTTTGACGTATTTCAAAAAATAGATCCACAACGCGTTGCGGCAATACGTTATGACCCTTATGGCTTGTGAAGCTCGCAACGCGTTGTGAAGGTTTCAACGCGTGAAGGTTGTTAAGGTTAATAACGCGTTGCAAAGTATCTAGCAACGCGTTGTGGGTCTATTTTTTGAAATACGTCACACAAATTCATGACCTTGATTGGCCTACACCGCAACGCGTTGCTGAAATGTCGCAACGCGTTGCCGAAATGTCGTAACGCGTTGCTACTTTCTCGCAACGCGTTGCAGCAATACGTTATGGCCTTTATGGCTTTCGATATGCGTCTGATCTTCGGTCCATCGCCTTATCCACTGCGCCATCTGATAACTGAAAACTGATCGCATTCTTATAATTTTATACCTTGGAATGAAAGGAATGGTCACGTAGTGGAACCGGGTCGGTCACGTGATGGAAACGGATCTTTTCCTATTGACTATTTCCGGTGAAATTCGCATGCGGCCAGCCTTTCACTAAAATCCAATTTTTAAGATTTGACAAAATATCTATATACATTTGAAAAATGGAAAAGGTCCGGTTTTCGAAATATTGACTAAGTCCACTTTTGAAAAAATGAGCGGACCACTGCCTCGGTCTTTAGCGGGAAATTGGCCCAAGATCCAACAGCCACAGTTAAGGGTGAAAAAAAAGTCCAGAGCGGTCGGCTTCCTTGATCTTTAGCCGGAAATCGCCTCTACATGCGTGTAACTGGTCCGCTCCGGACTTAGTCAATTTTTCAAAGTCCCACTGCCGTGGCCCGACCACGTTAACTAATAAGCCCTCCTATATTATACGTTCTGGTCGCGGCCACTTAGCCATCCGGCATGGGACTGCGATTAGAAACCGGGCAGGCCCGGCACTCTCTCATGCATGATGTTTTTTCACTTCAAAACACTATTTTAAGTTGGTTTTGCGGAAACCGGCAGGTGGCCAACATTTTTTTTAGTAAGCTCTGGGTGACTCCCTGGTGACAGAAGTGGTGGCGAATACCGCACGATGCAAACGTTAGCCGGGCCACGGCAGCGAACCTTTTCAAAAAGTAGGGCCACGGCACTTTCCAAAGCAAGAAAGAAAGAAATAAAGAAAGAAAGAAAGAAATATAGCTAAGGACACGCACCCTGCCGGCCCTTAAGGACCTTTGACCTCAAATATGTTATCATACTAAAAGACATCTACTAATGTCAAGTCATCTGTGCAAGTTGCAGTACATTACTTTCTTGCATGAAGCATAATACGTTTTTTAAAAGGTTTTTGAAGATTACAATTATTGATCTTTGGCTATCCGTGTGAGAGCAGCATTTTTGGTGAAAACAACCTTTTGACTCTTATGCCTTTTATCCAAAACAATTCGGGTCGCATATACGGTCTTTGTCCAGTTGAAAAATAAAAAGGAAGGAAGGAAGGAAAGAAGGAAAGAAAGAAAGAACCAACGAATGAACGAACCAACCAGCAAGAAGACCCTGTCGGATGCACCCTTAGGGTAAAGAAACAGCAACAAAACAATAATAATATAGCTTTTTGCCAATGACATTTCCAGAAAGAAGCGCCCTCAATTTTTTTAACCCTAGTTTTTTTCTTGCATATGGCTTATCAATGTATAAGATCACACCTGAATTGAATAATCCGAATACGCCGTCTTTATGTCATAAGATGATGATTTAGTAATTTTTGTCGTGCACGATAGAAATTCAAAGCATGGTTTCCTATGGGGAAGATTAGGATAGCAGGCAAATTCAAAACAAGGTTTGCGGGGGGTGGTTCAGTGCAATTTGAGAGAAATTCGTATCCTCAAAAAATCACCTCCTGTCACTTTAAGGTCATAACAACAATCGTTACATCTATTGTTATTTGAAAGGAAACTGGAGCGCTCTGTAAGTATCTGTAAACAGTTAGGGTCGGTTTTTTTGACATGAAATGAAAAGGATAAACCAGTAAAGGATATACAAGCTACACTTATTTTAACTGTTGGCGGTTTGGGTACTAGACCATTCAGGTTACCTCAATAAGAGTAAGCAAGCAATGTTTTGGCGTTTCTAGACCGCGCGACTTAATGCTTCAACTCGGCATACATATATATTTTATTTGTTGTTGAATACCTTTTGAAGTCAAATTCCGTTTAGGAAGTTATTGACGCTTTCATTATTGTGCGAATAATATAAAACCAGACTCATGTTTAATTTGATACAGTGCTTTCTATTTGATTTACAGAAACAGGTTAGGTAATTTTCCTGGTTACGTCTGCCGAGGGGATGAAGATTTTGATCAAGGAAAAAAAAACAACGACATCAAAGCCTCAATTATTCCACGCCAACCAACAGACAGGGTTAGCAGTGATGATATGATGCTAATGAGGGGAAGCCCGTCAGTCTTTGCAACAATGGCGACAGTAACAGAATGAATGAAGATGTTGGAGGTTTTCGTCGTCGCAATTAAATGGTGCGAGCAGTTCGGATTATGGCAGCGATAATAACAACATTGACGAAGCCGACAGCGTCAGTTACAGTTTTTCCGTGAGATGAATAGTAATGTAGTCGGGGGGCTTTGTAAAAGAAATGTCGAATCCAGCTTCATCTATGATGTGGATAATACAGTGAGCTTCCTTCTTGCAACAAGCAGGCAGTCGAAATGTGTGCCGGGGGTCAATGGTGGTAGGGTTTATATGTACTTAAGTGGTTCAATTGGCCAAAGCAAAAAAGCAGAGTCATTAGGCAGATGGTCGCTATACACAAAATACAACCACAGTTAACTTCAACATTGAACGTAACTTCGTGAGTAGATTCATTCAACTGGCTCAAATGATATGCGGAGCAAGGGTGCCTAAAAGCATTAGAAGGGTAATATAGACATGTGTTGAGAGTAAGATCAAAGAAACATATGAGGTTTTTGAAGGTCAATAAAATGCTTTGTTTGAAAAAAAAAAGGCCATCCATGAAGGGACAACCCTGCGTTTGTTTAAACCCAGGTGGCAGGAGATATTGTTCCCTGTAGCCATAGTCCGGAGACTCTACGTCCTCGCGATTAACAGTCCTTGGTATGTCCATTAGGCCTAGGAACTAAAGTCTACCGGACTATGGTTTATAGAAACGTTAGTCCTTCAAGTAGGAATGAAAGTCCGTAGTGGTATAGCCTAAGGAATATTGTCCAAGTCCAACGTGGACTATCATTCCTTAGGAATGTCATTTCAGCGGAAGACTAGGCCCTATTAGTCTTTAGGAGTTTATCGTCCAAATCTGAAAGTCCTTAGGAATAAGTGTCTAGGTCGAAGGTCCGTAGACTTTTGTTCTAGCAATATTCTCCTGACAGATGGTGGACTCCGGACTTAGTCAATTTTTCAAAGTCCCACTGCCGTGGCCCCGACCACGTTAAACTAAATAAGCCCTCCTATATTATACGTTCTGGTCGCGGCCCTTAGCCATCCGGCATGCGGACTGGCGATTTAGAAAACGGGCAGGCCCGGCCACTCTCTCATGCTGATGTTTTTCACTTCAAAACACTATTTTAAGTTGTTTTTGCGGAAAACCGGGCAGGTGGCCAACATTTTTTTTAGTAAGGCTATGTGTGAATCACTGGTGACAGAAGTGGTGGCGAATTACCGCACGTGAAAACGTAGCCGGGCCACGGCAAGCGGAACCTTTCCAAAAAAGTATCGGCCACGGCACGTTCCAAAGCAGAAACCCCGAAAGAAAAGAAAGAAAGAAGAAATATAGCTAAGGGAACACGCCACACTGCCGGCCCTTAGAGGACCTTTGACCTCAAAATATGTATCATACTAAAAGACCATCTACTAATGTCAAGTCATCTTGTGCAAAGTTTGCAGTACATTACTTTCTTGCATGAAGCATAATACGTTTTTTTAAAAGGTTTTGAAGAGTACAATTATTGATCTTTGGCTATCCGTGTGACGAGCCAGCAGTTTGGTGTGAAAACAACCTTGACTCTTAGGCCTTTTATCCAAAACAATTCGGGGTCGCATATACGGTCTTTGTCCAGTTGAAAAATAAAAAACGGAAGGAGGAAGGAAAGAAGGATAGAGAAAGAAAGGAAAAAAAGACCCGTCGCCCCCTACCACTCTATGAAAAGAAAAAAAAATGAAATGATAACAGAAGAAACTGGAGGAGGAAAAATGGAGGACCCTCAGCCATACCCACCCCAGGTAAAGAAGAAAAGGAAAAGCAACCAAAACATAATAAATATAGCTTTTTGCCACAATGACATTCCAGAGAAAGACGCGCCATCATTTTTAACCCTAGTTTTTTTTCTTTCTTGCATAGGGCCTTTCAAATGTATAGATCACACCGGAAATGAATAATCCGAATAAGCCGTCTTTATGTCATAAGATGAGGGCATTAGTAACTTTTGTGTGCACGAGAGAAATTCAAAGCATGGTTTCCTATGGGGAGAAGGAAGTTTACGATAGCAGGCAAATTCCAAAACAAGGTTTGCGGGGTGGTGGGTGGTTAGTGCAATTTGATGAAGAAGCAACGAAACATTCGTAGTCCGCACAAAAACATCACCTCCGTCACTGTAAGTCCATAAAACAAACAATCGTTTACATCTATTGTTATTTGAAGGCAAACTGGAGGCGCCTGTAGTATCTGTAAACAGTTAGGGTCGGTTTTTTGAATGAGATGAAAAGATTTGTATAAAACCTAGGAAAGGATATTTTACAAGCTAAAATTATTTTAACATGTTGGCGGCGGTTTGCGGTACTAGACCATTCAGGTTTACCTCAATAAGATGCTAAGCAAGCAATTTTTTGGGTTTCTAGAACCGCGCGATTTAATGTTCACTCGGCATACATATATTTTATTGTTGTTGTTGAAATACCTTTTGAAAGTAAAATTCCTTTAGGAATTATTATCTTATCATTATTGTGTGCGAATAATATAAACCAATGACTCATGTTTTAATTTGTACACGTGATTTCATTTATTTACAAAAACAGGTAATTTCCTGTGTTCGATCTGCCAGGATGAAAGATGTGATCAGGACAACGACATCAAAGCCTCATATTCCACGCCAACAACAGCAGGTTTGCAGTGATGATGATGATGATTTCAATGAGAGCCCGTCGTCTTTGCAAAATGGCGACACCAAGTAACAAGAATGAACGATGTGGGAGGTTTTTTCGTCGTCTGCAATTAATTACAATGGTGAGAGGCAGTCCGGATTAATCCGCAGGATAATAACAACATTGACGAAGCCGACAGCGTCAGATACAGTTTTTACAGGTGAAAGTCATTGTAGTCGGTGGCTTTGTGGTAAAAGATAATGTCGATCAGCTTCATTCTAGGATGTTGATAATACAGTGGAGCTTCCTTCTTGCAACAAGAAGGCGTAGTCGAAAGGTGTGCCGGTGAATGCCGTCTGGTTAGGGTTATATTAATTAATGTGTGGTCATGGCCCAAAGCAAAAAAGCGCGGCCATTGGCCGTATATACAACAAAATACAACCACAGTTATATTTTCAACAATGGACGGCTTTGAGGGATTGAATTAATTCAACTGGCTTTTCAAATGTATTTAGGAGGAATAGGGTGCTAAAGGCATTTTTAGAAGGGTAATATAACATGGGTTGAGCAGTATAATAGAATCAAAAGAAACACAGTAATAACCGGTTTTGGAATGCGGGTCAAATAAAAATGTTGAAAAAAAAAGGAAATCCATGAGGACCAGAACCTGGTTGTTAAACCCAGTGTACAGGGGATATTCAACTGTAGCTCATAGTCCGGAGACTCTACGTCTCGGATTAACAGTCCCTTGGTATGCTCCATAGCTCGGAACTAAAGTCTCACCGGAATATGGGGTTTAGAAAAACAGTAGTTCTTCAGAGGAAAGAACAGTCGTAGGGTGGAACTATAGGCCGAGGAATTTGTCCAAGCCTCCGACGTGGACTATTCATTCTTAGGAATTCATTTCAGAGGAAGAACTAGGCCCCCTACTTAGTCTTTACGGTTATATCCAAAATATTGCAAGTCCTTAGGAATTAAGGTCCAAGGTCCGAAGGTCGGAGGGGGACTTTTGTTCTTAGGAGGAATTAATCCGGACAAGAGGTGTGTGGACTATCGGTCTAGGAATTAGTGTCCAATTCATGGAGAAACCAGTCCAAAGATTATGTGTCCAGTGTCATGATTTGTGTTGTCTGATTAGGTTAAGGTATCTCATTACATTCAAAAGGCATCTTAAGAGAAAAAAAAACCTTTCGTAACATGTATGATACTGTAATCACACCTTAATCTCCCATTCATTCTCTTACGTTGTTATTTCCTCCGACCCCCTTTCATTCAGTCGGACGTTGACTATTTATTGTATGTCATGGTTGGCCCCGCCAAAAAAGTTTGGAGGGGGCGGGATATAAAAATGGCTCCGTCCGTATATCACGTATGATGTCCGTATTGTTCCGTATTCTGTATGGTCCGTGATAAAAATGTTAACCTGGGAACATTGAGCATATCTTTTTTTCTGGATAAGCTAGGTAGCAATAAAAACTTGGGTGTATTTTAGGAGGGGAACCCATACAATCCAGTAATTCCACCACTCTTCCCAAGGGTCCGCCTCCCCTGGGGCTGTCAGGGGGGTAGGGAAAAAGGTCAAGGGAAAAAGGTCAATTTATTGCCAAGAAAATGTCAAAATTGGCCATATTGTGTTACGATTTATCTGGAGTTCCGTAACGAGCTACGATTGATGTCACTGGTGGAAAAGAAAAAAGGACGGGTGCATCGGATTATATTAAAATCCTTCACGGAATAAAAGCCTCTCCTATCAGGGTGTGCGGTCATTTATTTTGGCATTTGAAACGTGTGTGATATATGCGGCAGAGGTATTGGCAAAATGAGGTAATTACAATATGCAAATTGCTGTATCGCTAATAAAACGGTACATTTCAGATATACAAAATTCCTTGGGCTATGTGAAAGACCACTCTGCCATTAACATCTATTGCGGATCGTAATTGGGTCAAAGTGCTCGTGGCCAATTAAGGGGAATTTCTTGCATGCAATTTGACCTAATTAAATATGCATAAATCTGGCTGTATCGGTGGTGGGGTGGGATTGTGGTGGGGGTGGGGAGTTGAGGAGTAAGGGGGTGTAGTTGGGGTTCTTTTTTGGTCTAGGGGGAGGGGAGGTGTGGCGTGTCTAGGAGAGGGGAGGGCTTGTCTAAGGGAGGGGACGGGTGGGGTGCCTAGGTGAGGGGGAGGGGTGGAGTGTATCTAGGAGGTGGGGGACGAGTGGGGTGTGTGTATCGGGCGCGGGGTGTGTTTTCGGTGAGGGGTGGGTGTTTTCTGGGAGGGGACGGGTGGGGTGGTCTCGGTGAGGGGTGTTGTCGTTTCTAGGGAAGGGGTGGGGTTTCTGCATAGGGCAGGAAGGGCGGGTGTGGTAGCGGTTTAGGTGGTTAGGGGGTATCTCGGGGAGGGTGGGGTGTAGGGGAGGAGGTGGTTTGGGGTTTTCGGGGAGGGGTGTTTTTTCATATTGTAGACATACATTGGTAAATAGTGGCAGTTATCGCGATCGCGACAATCGGCGGGAACATATTTACGCATCGCGTCGTCGTTAAATACGAGTTCGCCTTGATTTGTTTTGTCCGTGGTCTTGTTGTTGTTGTGTATGTTTTTGTCCCTTTGTTATTATTTTCATATGTAAGTTTAGTTAATTGAAGAGGTCAATGAACCCTCACGCTCTAACGTTTAGCAGGTCCTCATTCATCACTATTGCAGTGGCCGTAACCAGGGGGGCCAGGGGGTCAGCTGCCCCCCCCCCCCCCCGTTTTGTTGGGGGAATCTTTGCCCCACCTTTGCCCCCCTGAAAAAATTAGTGATGTACATAGGCCATAAACTATACTAATATAATTTTAATAATGCTCCCCCTGAAAAATCTATTGGCCCCCCTTTGCCCCCCTGAAAAAAAAGCTGGTACGCCACTGCACTATTGCATGTAAAAGCTTAGTGTATATACTTCAGTTGTCACTTGCAGTGTTAATCATATCTACAATCTACCTACAATATAGTTTATATTGGCTATTATTGTATTGCTAAACTCACTGCCATGTTTCGTTATGTATTCAAATTTGATTGATTGACTGATTTAAAAAAGTCTAAGTTCGACGTGGACGGAATATTAGTCCTTAGGGATTACTGTCCATGTTGTTGGGGTGAACTATCAGGGGGTATTAGGAATTGTGTTCAAAAGTTCGAAGAATAATAACACGATTTTAACTTGAAATATTACTAAAAATTCAAGTTGTCACAGTGACAGTCTGATCAAATTCAAGCAAAAACTGGACGTTTCTCTACAAGGGAAGTAGGCATGAGTCCACTTCAAGCCTTAATAAGTAGTATGAATAATTTAGATATTATAGTGGCTTGCATATAAAATAAAACAAAAAAGGGCCAACGACTTTTAAGTAGATCAATTTAGGGAGGGTCTGGGGTCTGAAGCGTGAAAACTTTGAAGGCTTTTTCTAAATTTTCCTTTAAATAGTGGTATTAACATTGTACACTCATAGGAGCCCATGGTTTCACAAAAGTTTTAAAATTATGTCAATTTTGCTCTGGTTCAATGGTAACCATAGTCGTAAGGCCTCTGACTTATTAAACACTAGAACGGACGTAAATAAATAACTCTCTAAACAAGCAACGGGACGAAGACTTGGGTGGCCATGTGCAGGGGTAAATACGCAGGAACCATGAGGCCGGATTTTTGATACCGTTGCCATGGCAAACGGCAATCGACCAATCAAATTTTAATTCTGGCGTTAATTGAATTTTGAACCCACCAATTTCGAATAATCGGGCTTTATGGTTCACTCGCCATATATGTGCTGAATATGTGTGCCAATAATTTCATGTGCAATAGCATTGTAGAGTTCTCTAGTGACGTTCGTTTCGTTTTGGTTTTTTCGAGATTTTATCGAATACGAGGTATAGACCTCGAAATATTAGACCAAAATTGATGGGCCCCGATTCTGATTGCTGAAATATGGATTTTTTTTAAACATTTCATTTTTTATAACTGAAATTATCATCGAAAAATGGTTTTTGCAATCCATTGTCCTGTCAATTAATTTTTAAAATAATCTTTCTTTAAAATATCGCAGGGTGAGAGGTGAGAAAACAATTTAAAATACATAAAAAAATCATCATTTAAGTTACGTCTATAACCTTTGTGGTTTTAAATCAGTGGAGTACGATGTCAAAAAAAAATATTCATTGTAATATAACACCATTGTTGATTAAAGTTATGGGAAAACCTTAAAACATTTGGCCTACAAATACATGGATGTCTTTATCCTTAATATCAATGTCCCTATCTGTTGTGGGGTATGTTATTCTTTATGTGTAAAATATATCTCTGTTCTTCCAAAGCCTATAGACTATCTTTTGAGAGCAAAATTGAAGGAAAGAAATTTCATATTTTGTTGAAAATGTGGCCAGTGGCCGCTTTTAAAGGCACCAAACGATTTCAGCGAGACTCTTTTGAACTGTAGCTAGCCTGACAAATAGGGGGGGGGGGAATAACGTTTATGAATAAGCGTTGGCAAAAGTATTTTTATGCTTATTACTTAATACTAGAAATGCCTATAATCAGAGTCAGTTGACGTGACTATTGGTTTAAGCTGAATACTCCATCTTTATTCCGGTTGAAATGAACTTTCTTATTTAAAAAAAAAAAATGCAAGTTGCTTGGAAATGGCTGTTTAGGAAATACTTTTTGTATTGAGCATTTTGTTTTCAGCAAACTCGCGTATTATTTTATTTGCTACAGGGTTCGACCAACGAACGGAACAAAGTGTGGGCTATAGTACACCAGAAACCCACCTAACCAACGTCAAGGTTTTAGTTTCAAAAACCTGCAGCAACAAGAGCCAGAATTTACCTGCGCAACATATGCCGGATCCAGACGGTTGTGAAACATCAACATCGTATTGCTGCTCAGGCGATTTCTGTAATGCGAAGAATTTAGCTCCTAGTAATGACACCCACACATCAAAAAAACTCCGGGTAAAACCTCAATCCACATGGATCCAGGTTGCCACGAATACAATCCTTTCAAATAATGATAGTAGTAGCACTTATGTGAATTATGTGATGTCGTTCTAATAATGGTGATAGGATTGAAGAACGGAGATAGTAGAGTTTTTTGCAACATTTCTTGTTGCATTTCAACTGGTTATTGATATTGTATGTGTATAATTTCAAATCAAGGGAAAATGGTACGAAAGCAGTTTATTAATGCTTAAAAGAAGCTTAAAGGTGAACGGAGGTGGTACGGCCCGGAATTTTTCCAAAAATTGATGAAGCATTTTTTGCAACATACATGTTTGTTAGACATAATAATTCATTGTGCAAAGTGACAACTTCACAAACTAAATTATATTTTTCAAACTTTTAATTTTTTAGGTTTTTTCTTTTTTTAAATTTAAAAGGGTAAAATCTTAGGGGAGAGGAAAAAATGGCCAACTTTAACGGGTCGCATTAGGGTCTTCAGATGGAGCATGTTAAAAAGTGGTCAATTGACAACGGTAGAGGATTTTGAGACCCCAAAGGTATTATTCTGGTCTTGGCACCCTAAAGTTGTCATTCTGACCATAAAGGTGTCATTCTAGCATCCACCCCTAAAGTGTCTTAACGGGTTAGTCTGGACACCCTAAATTGTCATGCTGACACTTCAAGCGGGTGTAACATTGACACCGGTAGATGATCATCCTAAACAAGGACCCAATTGACGAGAAACCGTAAAAGTGATAATTTTTTAAGTGCAAGTTTGATTAGCGTTGGGTTTGCAGGTTGGTCTCATTGCAAGGTCTTTAACGATAGTATTGTATTTTTTGCAAAATTCTGTTTGATTTAGCTGAAAATATTGACCAAATCTATGGTCGTATGTAAAATAATATAGCCGTATGCTGTTTATATATTCTACTCCTTAGTATATAAATGCGATATGTAAAAAATCTAAAAAAAGGGATGGTAGGTCTAGAATCCATTTTTCTGTAGAAAAAAATGAATGGTAAACTACATGGGTCGGAAAAAGGTGGCATAAAAAATCTTTGTATCAATGATCCCTGTGTCGTCTGCTACGAACAGAGTGGTAGTATGCGTGCGTATGATAAAATTTTATTGGACCCATACTCTTTTACCCATTGATCAATTAACTTAATACTCGGTCACAAGAACCACTGGCCCAAGACTCATGTGGAGTGTACACAGATTGAATTCTGATGACCCATATGACCTGTAACTCCATTCACAAACAGTGATAATGGACGACACATACACCCCAAGGAACGCTGTAGTTGTTGGTTCTGCTAATTGGCTTTATTCTTACTCAAAAGAACCATTAATTTAAATTCTAGTGCACAATGTGCGAGGATCAGCAAAAACTAGGTAGTTTTCTTTTAGCAATAGACCGTATTCAATAGCCAGCCATGTTGGTGGACAAGATAGACGCATTCCAGTACTACAATACATTCACCTGTCAATGATCCCTGTGCAATCGCTAAACATGGATCGATTGACAGCTTAATGTATTGTAGTCCTGGAATGTATGCATCTTGTCCACCAACATGTCTGGTGGCTGACGTCATATGAATACGGTCTATAATAATAATATTTTTGGGTAGTCATGTGTGCAACATTTCATGGTAAAATTCCTATGTGAAAGTTTTTTTATAATATATGATTTGCCCTGTCCGTAGAGAATAGTCTAACGGTTTAACGCGTTCAAGGTAAACCTGGTGCAACCTTTTTTAGAGTACTCCGATATCGTCGAAACTGGTGGCACCACACTATGGATGTGTTAACCTCCTACCTCATTCGTAGGCAAAACAACAAAAGAAAATGCGATCAACGTTCTCATACCTGGTTTAGATCATATCTCACTGATCGTAGTACCCGAGTGATGATTAACAATGAAATGTCCCTCAGGGCTCCATTTTAGGCCAATGTTTCTAATATATACTCATCCAGTTGGTGACATTATTAGGAATCACAATGTTAACTTTCACTCTTACAGTTATGAGTTGTGCTTTGAAAAAAATCTGCCTTCAATGCAGTTAGATCTTGCCATGGTGACACCTCTGTTCCTGCATCTGTGTGTTTACTTTGTCCAATCAGATTGGAGCTATCTGTAAGATTGCCCATTACAATTATTCGTAACTTACGCCATATTCGTATATAGGTTTATAACTGTTAGTACTTGCTACTATGTTGTACGATATTTTGTCTTGTCTCGCATATGTCAACTCGATTAATACTATACGCCGCCAATTAAAATAATATATCTCAAAAGGCATCAGCGCTTACACAATAAAGCATTCATTTTCAATGAAACATTAATTTTGAAATATTAACATATGATTCTGTAACCACGTAATCAATGAATTCAATGTGGCCGCCAGTACAATAGATTGTCTGGTCATGATCTACTTTTGACAGCAGTTTGGTAATTTGGTATATATCCCGGTGTTTTGACAGCCAAGAAATTGATTAAAACCATAATAAATATTTGTCAAAAATGTGATTATAAATGTCTTCATTATAGAATCCAAGATGGCTTTCGATATTCTAAGATGGCTATAATTGATAACCGTGTCAAACCTTGTGCTGCAATGTTTGTATATATATATCCCTGTAAGTCAATCAGATCAGTTTACATACCATTAGGTAATCAGAGTAATCGATACATGTAAGATGTCATCCAAGATGGGTATCCAATATGGCTGGAAATGGCACTTACAAAGCTTCGAAAAATCCGATCACTAATAGTCTAGAGATATGTGTCTCTTTGTTTTTGGTAGGTTTAGGCTTCCATTGGCATCCATGTTGAGATATTTGATCAATAACGACTCAATGACACTTAAGATAGCTTTGCTGTGATTTATGGAAGTGGTAAATTAAAAAAATGTATCTTTAGCCTACAGCGTGAATGAATTACTGACCTTTACTGATTGACATTTACAGCCATATTGGATGAGTTATAGTGATATGCACAAACATTACAGCTCTTGCCTAATATAGTAATGATTTGTGCAATTTTGGAGTCATCTTGAATGATTTATTCATTTGATCATTGAAAGCTATTTATAATGGTTTCAATTAACATATTGATTGCTAAAGCATTAGTATATACAAAGTTACCGATCTACGGTCAAAAGTAGATAAATATAACTCTTAATTAGGTGGTTAATGAATCATATTTTAATTGGTCACAATGGGTGTTTTGACTGAACTTTATTAACATTTTGGTGGCCATTTTGAATTTTTGCGTTTCTTCGAAAATGCTCAAGGTTTTTTTTCCTCTGGCATCCATCGGATTCAGAATCAGCATAAACAACTGGTCTAGAAACCGTTGACAAACATATATCTAATAAAACAAGTTCGCATGGTCTGTAACCTGGACTAAGACGGCAAAATGTAACAAGGGCCTACCTAAATGGTTTAGAGTGGTGATCAAATCCTAACATCAAAGTTGTATACGGAACTGTCAACCGAGGAGTTACAATACACTTTCTGTTTCAGTATGACCAGAAAAATCATTCGATATCATTTTCAAAACAAAATCTGAGCATGGTAATTTTTACCCCAAGATTACACTGTAGCCGTGTAACTGAAGAGTTCAGCGTAGACAAATTGTGCCATTTCTAATCTTACAATTGAACATTGGTGAAGACTAAATTTTACCAACTTATTTTCTATGTTCTCCACATAGAAGCCCATGGCCCATTTTACTTTCAACGGCCACACTGATTAGCTTCATCTTGATGTAATATCTTCCGGATGCATCGTATTGTGTTGATATTTGCACCTTTGGTGACAGTGCTTTTTGTGCTTCTCAGCACTCCCTGGCAGCTCATAAGGTTTCATTTTTATCTCTATATATTTTTTTCATTACTGATCTTTGTATTGTTTATTGCTGTGTCTGCCAAATGAATAAATAAATAAATAAATAAATAAACATTTTCCACCATCTTCCGTTCTTCTCTTGTTGTTTACGTATTGTGTTTTAGTGGGTCTGATTTTCTCCAGTTTCCCTTCCGAACATCATTTTAATTTTGTTCTGTATAGCTGTGGATAGATTATTAACCGTATTCATAACTGTTCCTTTGCTGCCGTCGCGTCGATGGGACAATACCTAAGCTAGCGCCGTCACTATAGTAGATTTCAAAATAAGTGAGATCTCATTAAAAGTTTTAGGTCTGTTCATTCACCGTGAGAGGTAAGAGGAAATATTTTAATGGCCACAGGTAGAAAAGTTTATGGTACTCATACAATGTATAGTAACGTAGCTAGTAAATAAATGTTGACATAAATACATTGTTTCACATCTAAGATAGGTTGGATGTTTCATTTGAAGTATCAGGATGAAAACACCAGCAAATATTTCATTAAATGTTGTTATTTGAATATAAATTACCTTTGACACTACAAAATATTCTTTATCACAGTACTGGAGAAATAATACATTCTTATATCAATGCACACATAACATAACTAAGTTTTTATTTTGCCATAAAAAGTGGGCCTAACTTGATAAGAGATTAGCACAAAGGGGATTTGACAAGTCCGTCTATCATTGACAGACCATTGTAGAACTGAATGCATCAGGTTCCAGTAAGCCGATTCTGTAAAGTAGTTTTAACACCATGGACACAATGTGTTTTGTGATGGCAACAAAGGCCTAGTCTCCACATGGCCGGGGATTGAACCGTCACCCTATGGATTTATGTATGGAGTCTCACGTAATTTGAAATCTACTATAGCTAGCGAAAAATAGCCTCGTTTCCATGCTAAAAATAATGAAAGCCAAGTAGTTTTTCCGCTAGCCAAGCACCGGCAACGGCGGTCACGCTGGGTTTGCCCCATCAACGATAGGGAAGGGCCAATTACGAATAGGGTCGATTGATTTATGCTTAACGTTACATTTCTTACACTTTGTACATGTTCTGAAGCTTTATGAGGGATTGTAAGAAAATAAACTGGTAGAAATGGCGAAATAGATGCGGTGTCTGACTTGATGAATTCAGAAATTTAGATTGCAATAAACAAACAACACAGGTTGATATAACCCAGTTTTAACATGATATTTAGTGGTTTTGAAATCTTAGTTTAGATTAACTTGGTTTTCGAATTGAAAAGCCATGGTTGTGAATCGATGAAACTAGGTCAAGAAATAAAAATAATAAAAATTGAAAAAAAGGAGTTAGTTATACTTGATTTTGGTTTTGTTTTTTTTGTGCAAAAAACTAGTTATTTACAAAACTCAATTACTATCGGTCAATAACCTAGGTTGATCAAATGATGCATAAAGCTACTTAGGGGTATCATTAAAAAAATAGGGATTTTCAAATATTCTATCGGCTAATAAATTGGATTAATAACTTGATATAGGAGGTTTTTTTGTAAACTATACATGTGAAATGTAAATTTAAAAAAAGATAAAAACTTAAAAAAAAAATAAACCATAGTTTGTCACTTTGAAAAACTAAGTTTTCAAAAATCCCATAATACGGGTTAGATAAATAGGTTTATTTGATCAGGTATTGACGTCATACGAAATGCTGTCATCAATGGTCTTGTGAACCTTCTTTTAGCGTGAAATTGTAATTTCGTCACATATGGATCTCAACCTTTCACTCTCCTCACGGCTAATATGGGGTAATTCATATTGCAACGTCCCTAATCCATAATGTGCTAATTATTTAGGTTAACCGTTAAGGTAGCAAATACCATATAACAGTCATTTTATTTTACATTTTGTACAATGAAAATTGTAAACAAACGAAAAAATCATTCCAGTATTGCATTATATAAACATTGTACGGCGGTTTGATAATTTAGAAAGTTTTAAATTATGATTTACCTATGCAATAGCCATGCACGACACATTTCTTTCTCTTAGAGAAAAGAAATAACATACAGGGGGATTTACATCATTTTCATTCTACTGCATGACAACTCCACCCAACCGCATACATCACTGTATCAACGGCCAACTTGAATTGTTTCTGTGAAAGTCTGGCCGCAAGTCAAAACTGGGCGCATTCATCAATAATCTAGTAAGCTCATGGTGGTTTTGTAGGCATTATATGTCCAGAGCTAAACTTTTCAGGGAATCCACTATTGAAGGTCCAGGAACAATATGTGGTTGGTAACATAATTTCCACTGACGCCCGAAACGAAAAGCTGAAATGGACCCGCACCCCCCTTTTTTTTTTGGTGGGGGGGGGGGGGTCACGCCACAACTTTTGAGCGAAGTACTACTGGACTGTATCTACAGAACCGTTACCCCCAAGGAGGTTGAGAGACCACTCAAAAGTGGGAAATGGCCAACAGTATGGGGGGGGGGGGCAGATACATTTTGATATTCAAAAGTCAAGGTTTTTAAGATAATTGTCAAAACTGTTACACCATATCGCGCACCATACAATTATGAATGAATTCATAAGGTTTTCATGCCAAAATAGGAAGGGAATTCACCCATACACTTTGGATTTTGCTCTAACTTCCTCAGAGATAGTTGCGGGTAGCTAAGGTAGGTCACAATAAGAAAATTAATATGTCCTTGCGTTCTCAAACGGCAGCCCGTAAAAATTTTGGACCTTGAGCAAAATGGGTATATAATAGGCTATGTGGACCAACGGTGCATTTTTAAGTGCCGTTATAACAGTATGTACTGACCCAAAACTCAAGCAGTTATAGCTAGGTATGACGTTTGTATAGTGCACAGAACTATGACCATTTGGATCTCAACTGGGATTATAATCAGCATTTTTTTAATGTTTACCCCTTTTGACCATTTGGATCTCAACGGATATAATCAGCATTTTTTAATGTTAACCCTTTCGTTTTCTGGGAGGGGAAAAAATAGCGAGGTTAAATGCTTGCTTAAAGGGTCTTAAACGATCTAAAAGCAACTAAGGCATAGCTTGACCATGAAACAGGCAACATATCAAAGATTTCTATGCCCCCCAAAAAAAAAGTTCCCCCCCACCCCGTGGTCGTGGTCCGTCTTCCCCCTTGCTCGTTTTCTTCTTCTCCCTGTCTCTTCTCTCTCTGCCCATTATGATTTTCCCTTTTTTATCTCTTTTCTCTCTTCTTTCCCCTCTTTCTTTTTTTTTTTCGTTTCTTTTTCGTTTTTTCCTTTTTCTCCTCTTTTTTCTTATCCTTTCTCTCTTCTTTTTTCCTTCCCATTTTGGCTCCCTTTCTAGATACTCGCGTGTGTGTTGTGGGGGGGGGAATAAAAGAGAAACAGAGTTAGCTAGCCAGCAGTTAGCACAAGCTCAGAGGCTTCTTAGCTTGCCCCCTGCCCGTCCTCCATAAGCTATCGTCAATGGTTGTTCTTAGTGCGGCGATTTTTTGCATTTGAGGCACAACAGGGGGCCAACTTTTAGGGGGTCATGAAATTTTTAGTTCAAGGGAACCGGCATGCGGCATTTAGATTATTTAAAGATTCTTCAGCAGCTTTACCCTTGCCATTAGGCATACAGAATGAAAATATACGGTAGAAGTCGCAATCCCCACCACGTGGCGTGCCGTCTAAGTTCAGGTTACTTTAGTGACTTTTTCATGCATACCGGGGGATCTTAATTTATGCCTGTTTTAATGGTCACAAGCATGCAGTTAGTAGTGCTTTTTAGTCATTTAAAGACCCGGCAGCAGCATTTAACTTTGGCTAAGGGACTCTAACTTAACATTAATTATGTACCTATAAAATGGAAAATCAAATATATTTTCACTTCCGATGGGCCCTTTTGACCCCCCCCCCCCCCCCCACCCCCCCCCATGAAAACGAAAGGAGTAACATTAAAATGCTGAGTATATCCCAGTTGAAATCCAAATGGTCAATAACTCTGTGCAATACAAACGTCATAACTGATTGAATTGTGGAGGAAATACACTGTTATAACAGCATTTACAAAATACACGGTTTTCACCTAATATTACCCAATTTTGCTCAAAGTCACAAATTTTTGACGGGCTGCCATTTGAGAACGGAAAGGAATATGAATTTTCTTTTTGTGACCTACCCTTAGCTACCCCAAAAATTATCCCTGAGGAGAGTTAGAGCAAAATCCAAGGTGTATGGTGAACTCCCTTCCTGTTTTGGCATGAAAACCTTATGAATTCATTCATAATTGTATAGTGCGCAATATGGTGAAATCAGTTTTGACAATTATCTTAAAAAATCTTTGACTTTTGGATATAAAAATATATTACTGACCCCCCATAATGTGGCCATTCTGCACATTTTGAGTGGTCTCTCAACCTCCTAGGTCCAACGGTTCTGTAGATACAGTCAGTAGTACTTTGCTCAAAAGGGGCGTGACCCCTGAAAAAGGGGGCGTGGCCATTTCGGCAATTTCGGTGTCAGTGGGAATTATGTTACCAACCAAAAATTGTTCCTGGACCTTCAATTAGTGGATTCCTGAAGAGTTTAGCTCTGGACATATATTGCATACAAAACCACCATGAGCTACTAGAGTACAAGATAGACTTGATTTTCTCAAATGCTTCTTGGCACCGCATTGACCACACAAATTTTGCATTTTTCTTCAGAAGGTTGGTCAGCGGACATGCAATTTTTTAGAATTTGGACAGTATTTTCTGTAATACCCGACCATATCTAAGAATCTCATGAGATCCCTTTTGCTCTGTGGTGTGGAGAGTTTCTCAATTGCTTCAACTTTTGCTGTGATTGTCCTAATTTGCCCTTGTCCTACAACATGCCCTGAGTATGTGACATTTGCATGGCGAAATTCACCAGATTCACGGTCAAACCTGCATGAGATAATTTCTCAAACAATTGCTGGAGCTGTCTAATGTGTGCTTCCCATATCTCACTGTACACAAGGAGATCATCCACATAAGCTTCATAATTTTCTATGTCTGCTACTACTCTGTTCACTCATCTTTAGAATGTTGCGGAGGAATTTTTGAGATCAAATGCTTTTCTTTTGTATTGGTATAGGAGGCGTAAAAAAGGCTTAGATTTCTTCGGCACGGTCAGTGAGGGGAACTTGCCAATACCGCGTCATAAATCAAATTTGCTAACAAATTTGACATTCCCAACTCCATGAAAAAAAAAAAAAAAAAAAAAAAAAAAAATGAACCATCAGGTTTGGTTAACCAGAATACATGGGAGCTCCATTCACTATTACTCTGCTTAATTTATTCCATTGTCTAACATGTACTTCACCTCATCTCTGATATGTTGGAGTTTGATTGGATTCACTCTATAAGGATTGTCTGTTTTAACGATTCTGAATTGCCTACATCAATGTCATGGTTTATGACATGTGTTTCACTGGGTACATCAGGAATTATATTTTCCCACTTGTGAATTAGTTCTTCAATTCACTTTGTTGACCTTGTGGGAGGTGACCTAGTTTCTTGTCTAAATTTGCAAGTATGTCAGAAATTTGCCATTTAAGACCATAGTCTTTTTTTCTTTTCTTTCTTTACAGCGCTGTCTTGATCAGCTACTGCTTCTGTGATGTCATCATTTGAACTCTCAAAACTAGCATTAGATACTGAACACACCGGTTTTGCCGTATCATCTCTTTCTCTATCCTCCTTCAATACTTTCCTGAATTGAGACACATAGTCTAACAAATTCACGTCAGGATTTTCACACAACCATTTTTTTTACAGTAGTTTTAATGGTCCCATTACTACTCTGTGACCAAACACCCAACTCAAATGGACTAAACCCTAATGACTCTTGTACAGCCTCTCTGGTAGCAAATAATCGGAGATGAACTCCCTCATCCCAATCCTCTCCAATTCAAAACAATAGGCTTTGATCATTGTTTTCAATGTTTGGTGATACCTTTCTAGGCCCCCCTGGGATTCTGGGTGGTATGATGAAGAACTGTACTGGGAAATTCCCAACTGGTCTATCACTTGTTGGTACTAACCTGACATGAAATTTGATCCTTGATCAGACTGAATTGATTTTGGAAGGCCTACCAAGGTGAAACACTTTGTTAGAGCTTTCACTTTATTCTCTGTCCTAATATTTCTCAAGGGAATAGCCTAGGGAATCTGGTGGAACCACACGTGATGGTCAGTAAATACTGATTTCCTGACTTGTTCTTTGGAAGTGGCCCTACGCAATCGATTAAGACCCTAAGGCTCATCAAATGCTGGCATTGGAGCAGAAGGAATGGGCTTGCCCACCATTTGACATTTATGACAAGTCTTACAATACTCAGACACAAATTTTCTGAGGGTAGGCCACCAAAAATTACTCCTAATTCTGCCATGTGTTTTTCTCACACCTTAGTGTCCTGCCATGGGACCTGTCATGGGCTATGACTATTCACTTCCCTATGGTATACCTTTGGCACAACTTGAATGCACAACCTTACTTCTTCACACGTCCATCGGGTGGTCTCCATGTTTCTCATGAGGACCCATTTTGATGGATAGAAACATACAAGATCGGTCAAGTACCAGGGTTGTCATGCTTAAAGTGCAACGAGAGCTTTGCGGCACCCAAATTTTGTGTCATAATACGCTAAGTTCATAATACATGAGGACCCCCAATATATGTCTTACCTGTATTTGGCTACAGAAAATTTGCCTTTAAAAGAGAGAAAAAAGGGATGTGGATTTGCCTATATTTAATGTAAAACATAGGATGAATTTCGTATTGCTCTTATTACGAAATATAGAAAATCACAGTTTGTTACAAAGAAATATTTTTCAGTTAATCCTTTACATAGGGACCTTTTTGATAAAAAGATTTATAATGGGTCAAAAATCCAGCATTTTATATTTGTTAGGGGGACACCGTATGTGAAAATCTCTCGGTGCACTGTAAAGAGTCTCTTTTACAAGTCCCTAATCTTATCATTTCGGCTAGTAAAAGAGAAAGGGGGTGGAGATGATATTTTGGTCAATTTTATGGCTATTTTACTGACAAAATTTGGAACAAAATTAGGATAAAAAATAGTGAAATTTGGATATCTGTGATTCTTTAAACCATATTTTAAATACAAATCAACATGGTAGTGCATCAGAAATGTCTGCATTTATTGACAGAAACTTCAAACCATCCAAAATTACCAAAATCAGTTAGAGATTTCATCGAAACAAGTCTACAGACCCTGTTTGTGCTCATCGTGCAATATTGCACGAAATTGCAGGGGGAGAGTAGAATAGGATAAGTGATATATAAAATATTATAACATCCAGTTCAGTACTAGGCCTGAAAATTTAAAGCAAGTTCATAAAAGATAAATATGATTATAATCAATAGCAATCAAATAGAAATCAAATATAAATAAATGTCATTGTCACATTGTCTAGAAGGAGCGATTTCGTCTTAAACACAAGGCAAAGGGTCCGCTCCGTGTTTTTTGAAAGTGGGAAAATGGCTTTTAGGGATTTAAGGGATACAATACCATTTTATTAATATATTTTATATAAGTTTATTCTTATAAATATAATTTATTGTAAACAATTTTTCCCTGTAAAAGCTGTTTCATCTTCGTATGCTGGCACCTTTGGTTATATTTCATGCTGTATCTCTGACACCCTATTGGTAAGCAGAGGCTTATGACCTTTCGTTTAGCGCCCAAAGAAGGCGTCACGTACACAAACAATGCCTGCAATGCCGTAAGATTCCACGTCCACGTGATCTTGGTTTGTTTTTATCGCCGCGGGAACTTTTCAACAATTTCACTTAATTAAATGCGGAAGGTGGAAGACCAATGGGGGGTTTCAGTCAGATATGGTCTTGCCTCCATTAGATAAAAAACTCAATCGTGGAGGCAGATCTCTCTGGACGTCAGTTCAAATTCACAGACTGTTTCAAAAATTAGCAGGATACCCTTTGAAATATTTCCGGCAGATTAATATTGTTTTTGTTCATAATAAATATTTTTAAAAATAAAAAAATAGAAAGTATTTATCACAATATGGCGTGTACGCGTAGCTGAACAAATGAATCATTCAAACACTGACCTTTGAGACCAGTGGTATAGCTAACCTGACTGGTTACTTCATTCCAGGATTTGTAAACTCAATAGTGAAGATATTCGGCCTTCTGTTTATGTGAGTTTTATGAATGGGTGTATCTAGCTATGTACATATATTATGTGATTGGTTCCGTATCGATTTAGGAAATCGTTATGATATACCTATATATTTAGGTGTGTTTGTATGTACAGGTGTGCACTGTCTTACTAAGTACAATGGGAGTTATTACAGTCATATATGTAAAAAATACAGTATTTGATGGTAATTTGGAAATACAGCAAAATACTGAAGTTTTGGTGTTAAATTTCCGATATACTATGGACGAATCTTATTCAAATTTTTTAAAGAATGTCAATATTAAATAATCATGAATTATTAGTGTAAATTCGTAAATTTCACATGTAAACATATTATACATTTAGGTGTTAATAGGGCGTCCCTTCTGCCACCAAAATACCGTAAAAACTTTTACAGGTTTTGACAGTAAATTTTAAAGAATGTCAATATTAGTAATACACTATTATAAATGATTATGTGAGTAAATACTAAATTTCACAGTAAAATATTGTAAATTTTAGAGTGTTATAGGGCGTCCATTCTGCCACCAAAATACCGTAAAAATACAACTTTTACAGGTTTTGAATGTTAATTTTAAAGAATGTCAATATTAGTAATACACTATTAAGAATTATGAATTGTTATGTTTTTAAACACTAAATTTAACAGTAAAAAATATTGTACATTTTAGAGTGTTATAGGGCGTCCATTCTGCCAACAAAATACCGTAAAAACTTTTACAGGTTTTGACTATAAATTTTACAGGTACACATGGTAAAAGAGAAGGTCTACATTAATGCAAAAGTTGACTAAGGTGGGGTGGTCGTCAGTGTGTTCCTTTATTCTCTACATATTCCCAAACTCTTTAAAGGGGAATTTCGTGATCCACAACCTCGTCCCCCAGACTTACCTAAAAAAAGTTGAGATTTTTTATATCATCTGAACTGTTAGCCTTGGTAATCCATGTGTACCAAATTGTACGTGCAAATTCCGTCGTATGCACTGGCGTACCCGGGGGGGGGGGGCTTTGGGGGCTAAAGCCCCCCCCAAAGTTCTCAAGAAAAAAGATGAAGGAAGAAAGATGAAGGGAGAAAGAAAAAAGAGGAAAAGAGAAGGAGAAAAGAAGAAAAGAAGAAGAAAAAGAAGTGGAACATGGTACATTTATTTGATTTTTTTCATGCAAATGCGGATCAAAACCGGGGATCAAAAAGTGTCGGAAGTACGCAAGGAAAGGCGTTTTCAGGTCTTGAAAACCCTAAAACCTCAGGAGCTTCAGGGGGCTCTGGAACCCACCAGGGGCCCTAAGGCGGGCCCATGGACCCCACCCGTTAGTCGCTCCGCTCGCTGCGCTCTCATGGTTCGAACATCTTTAGTCCAGCCCCCCTAAATAAAATTTTCGATGGTATGCCTAGGTACTGTTGCAATTTTGTATTTTCGGTCCGTAAACAGACAGAAATTATAGCACAGTGGCCTATGGGACCGTGGGAAACACGCGTTTGCTCATATCACAAAACCGCAAGATCGGGATCAACTCAAATGTGAACAAGCTTTTCTCAAGGATATCTAGTGAACCAGGAATAAAACGGGTGGTGCTGGAATCACGAAATGCACCTTTAATAGCTCACCAAATATATATGCTTTTTCTAGTGTTTTCTAGTGAATTCGTTTTAGAGTATACTTTAATTTTTACCGCATTTTGTTGGCAGAATGGATGCGCGTATAATAGCTTATAATACTCTAAAATTAAAGATATAAATGAACATTGTGTGGTTTATTGGACATTGTGGGATATTTTCGTTGATATAATTTGTGGGGATATGCTCACTATATTCTTGACATATAATGGAATTTAGTGCAATATAGTGTTTTCACTTTATTTCATAATACAGAGTATTAAAAAAAGTTTACACTTTTTCTTATGCAAATTTCTCAAATGTGGGTAGGCATATCAAAATTGTTTAAGGATATTTATTAACTACATTATTTTGTTGGAACCTGGTGAAAACGGCGTTGAAAACTAAGCTGAAATGACAAAATGGCCGCCATCTAGAAAAAAAAGGTCAAAAACAACTTTGCACACACGTAAGTCTATGGCACTTTGTTGGCGATCACCAATTACATCAAAGATTGATACACTCAACATTGAACAACGTACCCCGTCATGGGACTTGATATTTATTAACCCTCTTCTTTACAAAAAACTTTCCTTGTACTATTTTTTTAGAGCTAACACTGAGCTACAGCTGCAAAATGATGATAAAGTGTCTGGACAAGAAAAAAATGCAACCCACTTTTAATTTTAAATTCTCTCCAATTGAAATCGACCTAATTATTTTGTAAATATACATTTGAAAGTGTATTCAAGTGATTAAAGTGTACATCTCTTTGGTTCAGTTTCATGATTGAAATATTCTCTCATATCATACATTTTCAAAGGGTGGTCAGTAGTTTGTTACTTGAGTAGGTCTACAGTTCACGCAATGGTATTGATTATTGTACCCGTGATTGCCCAAAAGACTTATGTGTGTGCAAAGTGGTTTTTGACTATTTTTCTCTACACAGCCGCCAATATTTGTTTTCAATGTCATTTTCACCAGATTCTAACAAGACATTTTAGTTAATAAATATCTTCAAACGAAATTGATATGTCCATCCCCTTTTGAGATTTTTTTTGGACCACTCTGTAGAGCATAATATCTATTAGTAATTTGTTAGGAAGAAAAATAAGAAGTTTAGTAAATGTATAATAACAGATAAAAAGTCACTTTATAGGTACATGTACAATGATTAGTTACGCTATAGTAACTGTCTATATTAGTTAATATATATATAGTAACTAAATAATGTTTAGTTAATATATATAGAGTAATTGTAACTAGTAACAGTATAGTAACTAGTTTGCTTACTATAGTAGTAAAAACATCCCTAAATCTTATGAAATATTGTGTATGTGTTAGTATATGTATGTATATATCGTCACGAGTCTTCCAACAGGCCAATCGACCCATTTTGGCGAAATTGAGTTTTTTGCATCTATGATACCATATCACAAGCTCTTTTCATTATACCAAAGATTGAGCAAAAATAAACATTCAATTGAGATTAGAGATTTTCACTTTGGGGAATCATAACCAAACGCCAAATGAAAGTATTCAAAACAGACCAATCTGAATTCGTCTGTTTGCTGTACTGAAAACCACCCGCACGGCTGCTTATTAAGTGAAGCTATCGATCTGGATACTACGAGATTCATCTCCTGAACATGGGGGGGTGGTGGCTATAGAAGTATGGTCGAAGTTTATATTAGTACAATGTGTGTAGCGGTATCTGAGACGATTTGCCCACACTCAAAAATATTATAAATTTTTCCAGTATTTTACTGACGGCAATGGCCGAATTAATTTACTTGAAAAAATTACAGATACTGTAAAAACTGATTCAATCCAAAACACCAGAGAAAAATATCTATTTGCGAGTTAGTACAGAGATTGTGAATGTGTAGAAATAAAAACAGCACTGCCGAACATCCTAACTTAGTAGGCCTAATCCACAAATGTCAACGAAAATGTTACGGTGCATAATATGTAAATCAGTTAATGTTTGTAAAAACTTATGCATAAAACTGTAAAAATAAAGTAAATTTGAATGGAAATATAAAAGCTGTGGTTTATGGGATTTTGTTCGCAGAATTGCTCCCAGTATTTCCTATAAAGAGTTTACAGTATTTTTCCTGTAAATAACTTATAATTGAGAATCCAGAATAGTGTATAAACAATGTTGATATAATTCAAAGTGCAAATACGAGCCTCTCTGAGTCGTAATAGGCCTCGAAAAATGGACAAAAAAAGTATTTTACTATATTTTTAATTACGGCCGGTCAAGTATTGTCTTTTTCGATCCTTTTTTTTTTAATGTGAAGCGCACATTATTTCGTAAGTACAAGATGCATGTTAGTAGTGGTATAAACAAAAAATATTGCATTTAGCTGCATGTGTTCCAGAAGTAGATTGTAAGATGTCCTTGACTATCTAAGCGACGATCCGTGCGATGAGCACGGCAAAAAGGGAGCTACGTTTATCAGTTTGAATCGCGCCAGTTGAGGTTATTATTATTATTTTTTATTGGTTTTAGACATAAAAGTTTTAAAGGATCTTATTTTGGAATGATGCAAATATACGTTTCATGGCATAAGTTCCCACAAATACCCTATCTCATTGAGAAGTTGACAAACAAACATACAGATAAGTTACGGTAAATTGTGCAAAAATAGTAACATTTACTCAGTTTACACCTGTTGCGCAAATTACTTGATTGTTGAAGTTGAATAAAGAAAAGATTCAAATCAGCTAAGTGGTAATTCCAAAGTTTTAAAAAAAGATTATTTTTAAAACCAGAAAGGACATAAACCCAAAAAATCATAATGTAGGAGCCATTTTCACTTTCAATTTTTTTTATAGAGATAGTTCAAAAACTCTTGTTGAAACCTTTCACGTTTGGTATGATATTGCCATTTTAATTACAATATTATAGTAATTTGAAAGGAAAATAATTGTATATAAATAATTCATGTTCTTATAGATTCCCTTTATGGTAGCATAGTATCGTGGTTATTAGTATTGGGGTTCATATCAGGGTCCCAGGTTGATTCTAGTTCATAGTAAATAGGCTTACCTGTTTAAAGTTACTACATGATTAATTTATAGCCAAATTAACCCTCGTCTACCAGAGCCATTTTTTTAAACAAAAAATCCGAAGGGGGGGGGTGGTTACACCCCCTGTGGATTCCGTTACTGAACATCCAATTCTGTAAATTTGGTACCAAAGGATAGCTTAGCGTTTCTTATTTCCATTGTACCAAAATAAGCTTACCCAACATCCCCATTATGACGTCCACTAGACGTCATATGTGAGGAAATGTGCGCAAATACTAATATAGGGTGGAAATGATTTTCGCATTTAGCGACCCCAAACACATTATTATAGCCACTAAAAGCTCTCATTATTTAAAACTAGTCCTTTCCCATCATGAAAATGTGATTATCCTACTTTCTTTGGATCACCTTTATCTGTCCTATACCCCGGGGGATGTTGGTTTTGGAGAAAAAGGAGGAAAATAGTCAATTGACAAGTACATTAAATAATCTGGACCAAAAAGGGGGGTTTAGGTAGCCGGGGAAAACCTGAGGGGTGCTAACCACCCCCCCTTAGGTACACGAGGTAGAGCACAATGCAATGTTAAAACAAAGAACATCAAATTTTTTTCGTTTTTTTCCTCTTTTCTTTTCCTAATGTTCCCACATTACCTACGATATTATTTTGCGTTCCAGCAACTTAGTTGATAATTTAATTTCACTTAACTTGATCATTATCTGTGTTTATAAGCGCAATAAAGTAATATGGTTTGAGTACATGTAGACAAATTATCATTCACATTTCAGCCATCTCATTAAAATACAGATTTGGATAACTTTAAAAGATTAATCATTGAAATTATTCAATAAAATGACATGCAACCGAATTACGCTTATTGAGAGAACAGGAAAATTATTTTCCTTTCAATTCCAATAAACGAAAGAGGTTAACATGAGAAAATTCTCATTCTGCCATTTTCAAATAAATACCCCTTTGATAATCAGAAATATGGCAAATTTGAACTGAAATCCAAACAGCCATCTTAACCTCAAAATGATTAGTTTTTTACTCATAGAAAGTTTCAACAACAGAAAGTAATAAGAGCAACTACTCTAAGAGTGTGCTATGGACTCCAAAGGTGAAACATTATAAGCAATGATCCTGTTTGATGACAAAAATTAAATAATATCCATGGGCATATCAATTTCATTTCAAATTGTTCCTGAAATACACTCCGAAGTCGTTTATTTTTTTACGAGTTTGAGATAAGTCATTTGACACGAATTGTATATACTCTTCCTATGTTTACTGGAAAGTAGTAAGCCTATGAATCTTGTATTGCTTTTCAGTGGACAGTTGGAATACGAAAATCTTTAAAAACTATAACTGAAAGATACCATATGATTAAAGCGTTTGTTTTAGTTTAATTTGTACTGAAAAATCGCAGTATTCATTATAAACACGTGGTGAATGTGTCGATGCATTAGATAAATGATTTTCAGTCCGAAACGCCTCGCCTTAAATGGAATAACATATAAAAGACTTGATAGTAAGATAAAGCTTTCTTCTTGATAAAACTAGGGATCTTTTGATTCCTTTGACTCTAAAAAAAAAGTATCAAAATATACACCTTCAAGCAATAATAAACAGAAAAATCACAAACTTCTTCACTTAAACGTTTCAGAGTATTATGTCCAATAATTCAACAAACCAGGGTTTCAAACGCTAGAAAAGATGCTTTGATGTCCTTAGTATATTTACACATGTGGGCCGATGTACAATTTGGAAAGACAGCAAAAATACTGTAAAATTTTATGGTCCAATAACAGGCGTATAAAAACGACTTCAAGCTGGGCTTTTATTCTAAGTTTTTTCGAGAACAAATATGTACATTCAGAGTATATGAATTTCAATTATACGATTAATACTAAAGTTTACCAAAAAATGCTATATTTTACAAAAATTCTGGGGCAGCAATTTCTTCCAAACCAAAACCGTAAAAGCCATCTTTTACAGGTTTCCATTCAAATTAACGGTTATATTTATAAATTAAATGTTGAAAATTTTTGAATATTGTGTTTTTTGATATTTTAAATATTTGGATATAAATCAATTCTAATACAAAATAAAAAATTGTAGAACCGCATCATTATCTTTTCTATCTTCCACTGCACATTATTTTGACTGAGAGACAATGCACATTAGAAAGCCGTACAAAAAGCATAGTCATTGTTCTAGCGCCCTCCGCAGGCAAAAGTCGTTCAACATGTGAATGCCACCGCCTGAGAGATTCGATAGGACTCTTTATGAGTACGCCCAACCGCTCAATGTGCATTCGTCTCCTAATAGGAACAGAGGACGTTTTTTAGTTTTTGCAAACAGGACCAATCCACTTTGTAATTAAATTGGACAAGGAAAACAAAGGGTACTTAAATTGAAAGCGTGCTCAAAATGAAGAACGTTTTAATTGGTCAACAAATGTCCAACATAAAAGTTAATTTTCCTAAAATGTTCAAATTTTATTATGCAAGTTAACAATTCTCGGAAAACGTAACATGTTCAATCGGCCGATATCTCGAAATGTGAATTTTGGTCGATTGGCCTGTTGGAAGATTCTGACGATATGTATGTATGAGAATATGACAACTCTCGCTGTAGGAATGGTTTTTTAGCATTGTTACAATAAATTAAATGACCCTGGTGATGGGTTTGGTTGGTTTGCTCGAATCCACAAGTCATTGGTAATGGCTTGGTGGTGGTTTGTCAGGGGGATGATTCAGTAGTGTGCTGATCCAGGGGCAGCGTGTATCCATGATACGGACGCTTCCAACATGGCCCGCAATTTGAGGATGGGGCGGATGGGGACAGTCGGGGTTTGCACCCTACCTTTATTCGACATGACTCGATGTACATGTACAGTTGTGGATCTCTCTGTACACGGGACCGACGGCTCCTTAAGTCCCCTCGAAGGACGGGATGCTTTCATGATCCCCACCATTTGCCCAATTCCAAGTGAACCTGGAGGAGAGCGGTATTCTGTATTAATCAATAAGTCTGGTATTAATCAATCAATAAATCCAGAATTGATAGTACCCGAATAAATCCCAGCAGTGACACGACCCCACGGATTCGAACCCGGGCGGGAATTTTGATTGGTAAATTTGCGCCACTGGCAGGCACTCTAACCGCTAGGCCACGCAGGTTGATTAGTTGAGATCACTTTAAAACACACACATATTATAGACATATAAATATTGAAATATCGTTAAATTGTTTGTGAACACACTTCTTCCTTTAACTTTCAGTACATAAGCTTTTAAGTTCTAGCAGATTCAAGTGAAGTACCGATATGTCTTTGGTGAGCGGGGTAATGATTCTTTGGTCCTTGCAATTAGGTGAGTATTATTGAATTCAACAGGAGGGGAGCAATCTTATTATTTTTAGTATTAAAATTCCTTTAGGTTTCGAATGGTCATTAAATTTAATTAAAAATGTGATTAAGATACTATTTTGGATTAAAACAATGGTTTTATTGCATATGGCCTACCTAAACATTTTTAATCTGTCCATGTTGAAGTCCACTCAATCTTGAGCAAGTCTTATAGACTACAGGCTACCATGCACCACCTGCACCCCCCCGGGGGATTTTGGAGACAACCATTTTTGTGAAAACTTATATCCATAAGCAACTGAATTCAGGTTGTCTGAAAAAAATCCCCACCCGGGTTAACCGGTGAGGGCGTTTTTCAAAATGCTTGCCAAAATGCAACCACCCCCCTTCGGAGAGAAGTACAAACATGCCTAAGCACAACACATAAACATCACAGGCACTTTATTTTGTACCCAATGGGAAGCTATGGTCCTCCTCTTCCATTGATACCAAAATGAGTACCAACATTGCTAGAGTACGTCACGAAAATGACGTCATATAGTTCGCATGTTAGCAAATTGTCAATTTCCATAGACACTCCTAGGGAAAATTCAATTTTTCGCCAAAATGTTAGGAATATCAAATTCATGCGGTTTTTGGCCCTTGATGGAAATGACTAGTTTATAAAAAAAGAGAGCATTTCCGTGGTATAATAATGTTTGGATATCGCTAAACTGGGAAATATCATTCCCACCCATATTTCAGTACCATATTTTCATACTTTCCTCAAAATATGAAGTCATAGTGACGTCATAAGGGGAGGGTTGGCATTTGTGATACCATCTGGAAAAAGGAAACTCTAAGATACCCTGTGGTACCAAAATTTACAGGCAATCGGATGGCAGTATGAAAAAACTACACGGGGGGGGGGGGGGGAGGTTCGGGGTTTTTAAGTGAAATACGTGACAAGTATATCGATGCCTTCCTTAAGCCTTGGCAGATCGACTGATGTGCCAGAGCACTCTATGAGAGATTGGTGAGGATTCACATCCAGAGAGCCAGGATTAAGCCCTCATTGGGTACCAGGCAGATGTGGCAGAACCAGAAATTCCTACACAGATGATATGGTTAGATGTTAAATGATGGTGCCCACTAGATACAAGTGGCCCTCAGGAGAGTTGATGCCACAAGAGTGGTCTGACATAAATAGTCGAGGAAGAATAAACCTGATACATAAGAAGACAATTAAGACAGGACTCAAGAAGAGAGGAAAGAGAAGATCAATGTTTCTGAATCAAAAGGAGGCGCCTTAAGCTCGTATACCAAGGACACAGCATGCTTAAAAGATCGCCAATTGGAACAATATCCAATGATATAAAATGGAAATTCTGTCTATCGTTGCCAAACACAGTGGTTCTCAAATGGATCTAGCCAGAGATGGGTACAATGTTGGCTGCTTCACTGAATTCTGCAAGGTCCTTGTCTGTGCATTATTCACCAACATGGGCCAGGACCAAGAGATGCTCAGTGTTCTGATCGCTTCCAGGTAGGACTCACTTCTGCAAGGAAAACACTTGACGGGCCGATTCTGGATCTCAAACAGCTGAGTCACCGTCACTCAGCCCACGAGAAGCAGCCCCAGGCGAAAGACGCTCACCAGGCTCAATAACAAAGATGCCACTTGGTTGACAGCAAGTCTTTCTTGCAAAGACCAATTCCCAACCTTCCTAGAAGGACTATTTCAAAGGGACCGGACTGCCTAAGGAAACTACCCGGACTAAGGCGGTCAGCAGACCTTCCTCTGTCCAAACACGGGCGCTCCATACCAGATACTGGCAGCTATGCTAATGTATGCTACGCTGCCGCAGGTATAAGTTGTACGCTGGAGCTGGCCGAAGACACCCGCGACAAGATCGGCAGGAGGCATCCAACGACGGTCAAGCTTCGGGGCTGACCCATCCCTAGAGGGCAAGCATACTCCCCACATGAGCAGCACAGGACAAGCGCGTCGATTTCATGAGGGCATACAGGGTAATGGGGAAACCCCTTGTGGGTGGTTCAGGTCAGAGACCCCGGAAGCTCTTGGTTTAACATTTTCGAGTGCTTTCGGAGACGGGTTTGTGCTTATCTTGCAGCAGATGAACTATGCTGAACGTTACGGGGTCCAGGGGCGAAAGCCCCCAGAACTCTTGGTTTATAGCATGTTTTTTCTCCGCCATCCAAAGAGCTCTCGGTTATCTCAAATCATAAAGCAGATGACTATACTGTCCCCGGCGTGGTCCAGGGTCGGAGCCCGTGGAAGCTCTGAGTTAAATAGCAGTTTGAGTACCTTCGGAGAGATCACAGTTATCTCATTATCTGAAGGCAGATGCTAAACTGGCAGGGGTCCAGGGGGCGAGCCCCTGGAGCTCTGAATTGGAGGCATGTTTTTCAGCGATCCGGAGAGCTCTCGGTTACCTCACAATCATGAAGCAGATGAACAATACTGCCCTTGGCGGGGTCCGGTGTTCGGTGCCCGTGGAAGCTCTTAGTTAAATAGGCATGTTTGAGTGCCTTCGGAGAGATCTCATTGATCTCATTATCTTGAAGCAGACGGACTATGGCTGCCTGTGAGAAAAAAAACAATACAACCAAAATCACCACATCGGCATTTTGTTTTAAATTTTTATTTTTCCTAAACATCTTTCAGCACCACTGAGGTGGATTCCATGGGCACGTGCCCCTCCTCTTGCCCTCCCTAGCTACGCCACTGCTTCTGATGTGCGTCTTATAAGAGAGTGCAGTACAATGTGACTCCTAATAAATTGACTCTCACTGTGCTCCAGGGCGGCTTTCCAACCAGGTCCTTCTCAAAGGTGACGCCGGGCCTGGCGACCCGCAGACGTGAAACATACACTGTGCACCGGATGGACGCGCGCTGAGGGTTCTCCTCACAATAGGGCGAGGCCATCTAAAGGCCCTTTTTGAGTCTCCTTTTGACATCTGCATCATGTGTGCCAATTCCAAGATCGTGTTCAGACAAAAGAAGGCTCCCGCACTCTCATGCCGGTTGCCGGCATAAGGGTGATGCCGAACAGAGAGGCATAAGCAGTCACGCTCCTCCGGCAATTCCATCCCTGAGCCACATAGAACCACACAACCAAGACCTGTGTGTTGAAGATGTTCAGTTATTCTTAAACACCAGCGTACTTGGACGCGTTTGGTTGCGTCCCTACGCGTACCACTCCTTGCAACTCGAAGCTCTCGCAAGCAGACGTGGTAAGAAGTTTGTTGCTCACTTAGTACAATCGTTAGACGCGAGAAGAAACCATGGTGTATTTTGCGGTCATAGGGCCGCTCAGTGATTAAGGAGGCTGTGGTTGTGGTTTAGTGTATAGGATTCCAGTCATAGACCATTTTACATAAAGCACCCTCTATATATAATATTGAAAGGGCAACTATTTTTACGTGTTACTTTACTCAACTACTATCCAACAGGTGAATGACAAAATATATAATTATGTGACACCTGGTTTTTGCCTAGTAAAGCGGTCCATTAAGAGTGTAAAATACACGTCGTTGTTTCATTGTTTTGGTGGCCACTTTGACAATATGACGCCCGCTAGAGGCAGGTTAAGCACGCCAAAAGGTGTTCAACTATCATTTGGTGTGTTCTGGTGCGCGACTAAGTAGTTACATAGTGCATGAATTTTGGATCCAAAAATTAAGGAATATGTCAAAAAAGGGAATTAAGTGAATATTGGCAGCCATTTTTGAAAAAAGCTCCCTCACCCTTTAACCCAGGATGGGGATTTTTGCAGACAACTTGATTTGGAAATAGCTATATGTATAAGGTTTGATGCAAAAATGATGGTCTCCAAAAATCCCCGGGGGGAATCCACTCTCTCTCTCGCCCAGCATTTTCTTGGCCGTGTTCAATCCCATCTTAGAAAAACTCAAGAAAATGAGGGTTATTGCTATTTAATCAAACTGGATAAATATCTTACCACCCCCTTTGCAGATGACTTTCAATCTGATAACTATAAGAAAAAACTCATCAAGATGAATTCTCAACAAATTTCATCATGACTCATCTATGATCTTAAACTCAAACCCTTTTAAAAATGCAATCATTGTCTATTGTAAGTGGTAAACCACATCTATTGTGTTTTAACTGTCTTGGTAATGAATGTCATTCCATCTAAATTAGCTCATATTCCTTTCTCGGTTCTTCATCTGTTTTTTCTGGAAAGCAGAAAATTGGGGGGGGGGGGGGGGGGTTGATAAATGTCAGGGACCAAAACCTTGCTACCCCGCTTGATTGAAGCGACAGCCCTTCTTGTCAGATGGGAGTATAATGCTGCAGGTGTATAAAAACTACCTTCTCCCTTCATATGCCGGTTCTTGCTCACTGTCCATGACATTACAAAAAACAAACCTTCTTGCTCTCGACTCAATAGCTCACAGATACCTAAAAAATTCGATTGGGTTGCCTAGATCAGCGACAACCAGGTAATTTCAAATTCCTCACTTAACCGACATTAAATATATTTATGAATTGTCACCTTGAAGTCCCATTCTGCGGGCTATACGTCATCAAGGCTCAAAGGCTAAAAAAGTTAATATGTTTTAGATTCCCAGCTTGCCTAGAGATCTGACTGGTCCCAGAAGTTTTTGTTTGGTTGTCTGGTTACTTGTTATGCGAAATAATTTAGAAATTTGCCAAAAAACGAAAGTACCACCATGTCATCTCATAAAATGATAAAAGCTGGGTTCATCAAATCTATAAAAGATTAATCATGAAACATGGATCAATCCAACTTAAAGATCTTGTTGTCCAGGGTGACATGTTACGTGTCTCCATCTTTGAAAAGGAGGCCGATTAATATCTGTAATCCTTTTATTTATCCATGCCCAAAGTGGTATGAAATTTATGCTCAACTCTTTCCTTGACAACCCTCCCAACAAAAAAATAATCTTAGCCGTTGGGGTAGGAAGATAAGACAACAAACTGTAGTCTAATGTTTTAAAAAGGAAACGCTTCATATCATGGATAAATCACTGCCAGTCATGCTACAGCAAGGCAGTACAATGGCGTCATGACTTCTTTTCTGCGTAACGTCCTGACACTCTTCGCGAAATTGCTGATCCTGCGTGGTCCTTTTATTGCGATCTTACCGGTACAAACAAAGTTGCGGCACCTACTGTCCCTCCGGAGATTCTGACACTCAAAACAGAGAACCGGACCTGGTCCTCCATTAACCGCAAGTCTAAAAAGATCATTGCCATCGTACTTACCATCCCGTTCGAACAAAATATCCGCAATGCTCACGACCTCAAGTTGCACAAATACTCAAGTTTGATCTTGGACTACAAGAACCGAGTTATGATGCAACATTATTCTGTATTATAAATTGGTAGCAGAGGCTTTAATTTCTGATGATAATAAGTGCAATATCCAAATATTTTCACCTCTGTTTCGCTGGGCAATAACCTCACAAAATCATGTGCAGAAGCTCCAAACCAATCTCAGTAAACGTGCAATACTGGCTTCTTTATGCACTTTTTTATCGGCAAAATACGACCAAACTGGTCAATTTCTAACAGTTTTTAATTTGTAAATATATATCTGAAACTTTTTAATGTTTTTTTTGACAATATCTATGTTTGTATATTGTGTATTTTGTCATTGTTCTTCATTATTCCTAATTCCTGTAGATATGGCCTCTGCAAGGTCTTTTTCCGACGTCGTACTCTAAGTCTGGATTTGTATCACCTTTTGATCTATTTTGTTGTTATTGTATAGTGAATAAAGATTGAAATGATAAATAGATAATCTACAATACTAATTATTGTTTTGGCTGAATAGACATACAAATGATGTAACGATTGTTTTGGTAAAGGAAGCAACAAAGTTATTGGAAATATATTCACTAGAGCTCATAAAACTCTTCCCATGGCGCAGTTCAATATCTTTCATTCACCAAGGCAGTTGCCAAATAACCCTCTGTTCTTAGTGGCATGATTATGACGCCCAGAACCTCATGGTCAGCTTGTTGTTACCAGTGCCATCCCAAGGCTACTGAACTCACTCTTGTCGATTAGGCATGCCTTGCCTCAATTGTGATTGGGGGAGGTTTGCTCTTCTTTTCTATTTATGCACCCTCGACGGAGAATTGTTTAAAATGACCCTTCCCCCCAAGAACGGAAAGCCACATTACAGGGTAGATGATTTATTAATACCATAAGCATAATAGTTTCTTTCCACGTTTCTTTGATGGAGTGAGGGGGGGGGGTTGTTATAATAAAAATCAATTTCCCATGAAGCCGTCCATACATACAAAACCTAAACTCTACCTAAGGTTTTAAATGTAATGCCGAATAGTCCCCTCAAATACAATATGTTTTGTGTGGGCTAATATTTTGCAGACCATTGTTTTGAAACGGTAAGCTGGTTTGGTAAGGCTTTTGTTATTTGTTGGCTAATTATAAAAATATAAATCACTTGTGTAAAAGAAATAAATCCCTCCCCGCCAATCATTTTGGGTACAGTTTTACTTTTCCAATGAGGTTTGTTAAAACCCAACAATATTTAACTTTTTATTTTTTTTATTTTTTTTATTTTTTTTATTTTTTTTATTTTTTTTATTTTTTTTATTTTTTTTATTTTTTTTATTGCTATTGTTTGTTTCGATATATTTTTTCATATTTTTATATTTCAATTTTAGCTCTTGAACGGCAAACATCCCCCGACAACAGAATCCCGCAAAGTCCTACCATGACTTTCGTTTTCCAGGTATTCAATACTTTAATTTGCGATTCAACATTCTTTTGAACAATGTTTGTACATCGTATTTTTCATTTCTCAAGTCATTTTTGTGAAGTCGACGCTTTGAACATAATAAGTTTCATCTTGATAGAATGGCCTTGCCCAAAAACCTCATTTGTAAAGTTCATCACACGGCCGGTATATGTAAATATTCCGTTTTGATGTGAGAGCTAAACACGCCATTTTGTAAGCCTAAAAGTAATGTATAAAATTAATATTGGTCGACCAAACCGTTTTCGCTCATTAACTTTCAAACCAAACATTCTTTAGCCCTAAGATTTTACAGGGTAAAAGGGAAATATAGTAACTTTCTTTAGATATCCCAATTTTGACCACTGGGCTTCTGGCGACGAGGCTCTATAGTTGTTGTTCGGAAAACTTACGGCCCTTGAAAATACGGTCTGTTAACTTTAATTGTACGCGTATATATATGATGTAACGCCTGCGCTAGTATTAGCTGTGGCCAATGGAAAAATGCACTATGTCCCTGACTTGCGCGAGACGAGGTTAAGCACCAGAAACGGTTCGGAAAATAAAGTAGATGTTATATACTCCTGGCACAAAAAGTATCCTCGGCATGTTTTTCGATGAGTAATGTGCCAAAGTCAGACCATTTGAAATTTTCGAAATCCTAAAACATTTTGTTGCCTAGTTTTTGCTCTTTCATTTAATACCTTGCTGGTAAAATAAAGCGTGTAGAAATGGCTGACATAGAACGCCGAAAACCGCAAACCCCCAAAACCAAAAGTTGCAGTTTTGGGATTTTTAATGGGCAGTGTACTACGAAACACGCGGACCACAATCAATATTGCAGTTTTTTGGTCGTTCTCGCTCATTCAGTTGGAAAAGCTCTTTGGGTAATAATCAATACACACGTATATGTGTTTGTACCCCACAGTGACCATTGAAAAAATCCAAAAACTGCAAACTTTTGGTTTTGGGGGTTGATATATTTCGGCCGCTCTATCTCAGCCATTGTTGCACGCTTTCTTACAAGCGAGCTGTTAAATGAAAGAGCAAGCATGAGCACACAGATTATATTTCGAAAACTTTAAAAGTGTCTGACTTGGCACAATACTGATCGAAAAATCAAAATCATGCCGAGATACTTTTTGTGTGCAGGTGTATTTTCATACGCAAGAAGAAAAAAATAAAAAAATACCACTTTGGACGCAAATTTAAACAAAAGACGTGCACTTGGGCAATATAATGTGCGTAGATTATGTTATTACATTGAATGAGCACTAAGTTTTGGATAAAAAAGTCAAGTTAATTGAACAATATTATTTACTATCACATCATTTGCAGCATTAAAGTTAAATACATAACGTCTATAATGTAACATGATGACCCATCCCGAAATCCACCCATTGACGCGCCCTGCCCCCATTAAACACCATTAACAATAAGTGCATAAGGGGAGGCCACGTCGACCCAGGATTTCGTTTTCGCGTGTTATGTTTTAACACTAAGTTATTTTTGCTCAAGATTTTATGTAATTGCCTAAATATCAGTGGAAAAAAAATCAAATCGCCGATGGCGTTTTGATACTAATTAACATAAATAAGCATTTGATGGCGCTATTTAAAATTTGTTTTGCCCCTCAAAATCGTACTGGAGTAACTTTGTTTATTTTTTTTTATTTCAGCATTGTAATTTTATTAATCTATAGGTTTTAGGTCCGGAAAAAAACGCTTTTCAACACTTACGTGCGCTGGCCATCTTCAGGGAAAGATTAATAAATATTCAAAATTTCAAAAAACAAACATATATCGTACATGTAAATATACTCTTCTGATGCTATCCGCTAGGAAAACGAGGGACACCTTTCGGGCCTAATACCTATAGATGATATCTGTCGCTCCTCAACCCTGGCTTGATAGTTCAGTTGGCAGAGCGCCGTGCTGGTGAACACGGAGTGGCCGGTTCGATCCCGGCCAAGCGCACATGGGTTTTTTTTTTTCACACATGTTGACGTGCGCTAAGCCAGCTTAAGGGACAAATTAATAACCATTCATTCTTGTCTTAACTGGAGAACTAAGTGTGTTAAAATTTCAAATACAATATAAATTCGTATATTAAAATAAACTGTTCCGGATGCTAATCTAATCCGCTAGGAAAGCGAGGGACACATGTCGTACCTAACACCTATAAGATAATAGAAATGATTTTTTTGGGTCCCATAACGTATTACCTCGCAGAAACTTACTGTACATAGTGGTGATTTGTCTATATATCAGGTATGATGTTCACAAACTTGATGCCCATCTAAACATCTCCGAACACGACAGTCAATTTCAGTTATGAGGTCAACCATAACGGCGCTTTTCCTATGAATAAACCTTATTAGTTTCGGACTAATGTTGCCGAGTTTCTTTGTAGGGGGACTAATGTATAAAAGAGGCGTGGTCTAGCGGTTAGCAAGCTTACCTCTTGAGCAAAGTGTCCTCTTTTTCCCGGTGCTAATCTCAGTGGGACCACTAGCTGGATTTAATTCGGTAACTCAATTTAGGATTTAATTTATATAACAGATATTGATTAAAACCTGAATACCACTCTCTCCGGGGTCCGCCCGCTATTCATAAGGTTCGCTATTCATAAGGTTCGCTATTCATAAAATGCACATATGTTCGTTATTCATAATTTGGAAAAAGATTCGCTATTCATAATAGAAAAAAGGTTCGTTATTCATAAAATAAAAAAGGGTTCGCTATTCATAATAAGAAATCAGGTTCGCTATTCATAATTAAAAAATA
>JAMKCH010008638.1:0-30540 GCA_023653785.1 Ophioderma brevispina
GAATGAAGTCTCTCATCAGATTCATTATCCAGCAAGGTCTAGGAACCAAAGGTACAGAGAAGAATTCTTTAACTTCCTCAATTTGAAGGGAAATGACTCAGGAAATAATCTGAGAAGGGAGTCTTCCTCTGATAATCATCCAAATAGAATTGGAACCTTATCACTAGTCTGTCTTAAGTCTGTCGTACATGAATGTAGGCTTCAATACCTTTCCGATAATGCTTTGCGACCAAACCAAGGTACGAAGTTGTAGGAATCTGAGGAGTAGCAGAATCACTTTTAAATCCACGATGACCAAAAACGGCTGCCAAAAAAGGTGCAGCAACATCTGGAGATAGGAAACGTAGGTCTTCAAAAGTCTTCAGTCATAAGGGAGTCAACATCGGAATAAGGAGCTCCCACAATTTGGGAAATTCTCTAACTTCGTATCACATCAAAACAGATCAGAATCTTTAACACAAATTATCACTAGTTCGCTCTTGACTTGAAGTACCTTGATAGAGTGTGCAAAGCATGGAGTAGCATCAGTCGATAATGGTTGAGTAGTTTCGCTGGCTTGAACTCGAGGAGAAAAACTGGTAGGAGCAGGCATCAGGTTAGGCTCATTCTGTGATGAATCACAGTATTTTTTTTATTTTTTTTATTTTTTTTTTTTTTTTTTTTTGTTGATCACAAGAGGAAATCCTCTATACAGGTTATTCGATCTAGCACATTCGGGATCAGTACTTCATGTGGCAACGGCGGAATTCTTTTTATCATCAGAAACAGATAACTTTACTCCAGTCGTGGAGTAGAATAATTTATCATTAGGCTTGATATAGATTATCAGAGACATCAATAACTTAGATCTTTTCTTGGAAGATCTACTATAAGCGGCAATTTCACTTCACCAGAAGGAATGGTCGGTCTAGAATCAGTTTGCTGAGGAGAAGCCACTGATTATTTCATGATAAAACAGTCTTTGATTTATGGACATATGAGATGACTTTTCACTTGTCTTGAACCTGAAGAATTTTTCCGGTCATGGGACTTGGGAACGATGAAGTGGAGAAGTACCTGAAGGAGAGTCTCTAGATCTTCCGTAGTCATGGCTAGAAGAATCATGATGCTTTTTTTACTTACTTGAATGCGACTTTCTAGACGGAGAGGAGAAGGTATTCTTAGCAACGAGCCATCCCTATATGGAGAACGACCGCTGCGACGGCTGTAATGTCCCTCAGAAGAAGCCCTTTTCCGACAGAACATGTTCAAAATCCTTTACTCTCTCAGAAGAACGTCTTATACGGTGACTTCATGGATGGCTTGCGTATTGGACTGCATCTCGGAAGGAGAGCGACATCTACAGGAAGCAGAAGAATGATCCTTATCCTTTCTGGAAACCAGATAAGAGAATCGAAGAAGAGAACCCTTTTGGAAAGCATTGGCGACGGCTGGTCATGGGTAGATTGGTAAGACGACGGAGAACAACAGCTGAAGCTGAAGAAAGGCGACCGACGTTGAATTAGGACAGAGGAACGGATGAAGTATCTTGCCGGGGAACGACGGCGACGGCCGAAGAAGTCCAAGATGAACAAACTGGAGAACCGGAAACAACAGGAGACGTGGAAGTACGTGGGAGTAGAAACTATTCCTATTCGTTGTACACTCTACATCACAACTTTAACTTGCTTCAGAGTAGGGGAGGAATAGGGTCTGACTCGCGTTGAAAGAATAACCAACTCCGTCAATAATAGTAATATGTTCTTAAATAAGTTTCATGATCTTGTCGGTACACCATCGGTAACAACGGCGGCCATAGTTGGATAGACTGAGTTAACCACCATGGAACGAGATGCACGGCCGTCAGGAGGCGTAGAGCCGACTCTGGAATAATCATCTTTCTCATTTACTATCTCTATATGATCGTCACGCAAAGCCAAACACATCTATTACGGAAATTGACCGATTCCCGAGTACCACCGGTACCCTACAATAAACTCTATTATCATCTATAGGGTTTAACAACGGTCGTTTAGATTTGACTCGCCGCCCGACCATGGGAAGTCGCCCTACATATCATTATCATACACACCCTCGTAGAGCCCCGGGCGCCGGTGGCCTGAAGTTGTTTATCATTCACTCCATGGGAATAAGTACCAGCCTGATTGGTTAGGGATTGTGTACTCATAACTGACTGAGGCAGAAGTTCTTCCGTTGATTAGACTGAAAGGTCGTCGGATCACTTAAATGAATAGAGCCGTCAAAAAGCCATGGCTGGATTTCTTTAGACTTATAATGCGGCGGGCACCGTCGGGATACTCAACCGTTGAAAATCTTCCAATTCACTGTTGAATGCGAAGGGGTGATTGACCAGCCAATCGTAAATAATCACTTAATCCACGGGGTAACTTCAAAAATGGCCCTTTATCTTGGATAACTGCAGGAGTGGCTGGACGGGTTAGCCTTATAAAATGTCTGACAGCTCCGTGGCAACCGTCGTAAACATCGCCTGGAGACTAGATTCCAAGGTAGAACTTGTGTACTCTTGAACTTCTGTAGGTTGAGAGGTCAGGGTAGAGACTCACCGGCGGAGGCCCCGGAGGAGATTGCCCCGAACGGAGAAGGTATTAGTTAGCCTTAGCCTTAGTCTTCTTAATTTTCCTCTCATATATACATCCAAATTATCATCAAGTACTTCTGAATCTTCAATTCTGACCCAGGTTTGAATTCCAATTTTAGAATTACATGCACCAGTGCATGTAACTTCAAAATTTACATACACAATGTTAAAAGTTACATGCACAGGCTAATGTAAACATACCATGGTGGTCGTTACTGTTAACCTTTATTCATATCAGACCTCTGGTTACGTTTAGACCTATTGAAGTTGACTCAAATTTATCATTTCAGCATGCAACGGACTTTCGAAATAAGCTAAAGCTTAAAATTGCATTAGTTATGAATTCACAAAAGTTACATTTACATGCACACCGTGCATGCAGGATAAAAAAGTTACATGCACAGAGGGAGGGAAGAAATACATGCCCCTGTGCATGTGTGCACCTGGGTACTGTCGAAGCTGTTCTGACCACACTTGTGAATGTACAAGGACTTATCTTGTACACTTTCTACATTCACACATAGCTGATGCGGATCTTTGTCCTGTATTCGAAGGAAAAGAGGAACTCTTGCATGATGAAACATCTTCGTACCACCTCTGGCGTAGACGTGAGGATTCATGGTTCTGCAACATCAAGAAAGAAGAAAAAGCTACTTGTAACATATGTTAGGTACGACAGTGATTTAAACCGCGCCCGAGAACCAGGAAATCCAAAGGGGTTGTGGTGGAACAGAAAAAAGGCCAGGAAGGAGACAGACACGACGGAAGAAACAGGGCACCTCACCCCGAAAAATTTTGTGAGATTCATCGGCATAAGCAGGTAGGGTAGAACATGAAGAACATAAGGACATGGCTGCACAGCGAGGCTATCGACAGGGCGGAAACAATGTGAAACTAATGGGAAGGGAGCCAGACACGTAACAGGGACACACATATCCCAATAATGCCATGGCGGTCTAAGGGGGGACTTACGTAGGGGGGAGCTAAACATGGGCCTAAGGAATAAGCCCACTAATACCCGCAATACGAGAGCGCGAAACAAAAGGCCTGAGGCTCGTGGGGCAACCAAGTAATGGGATAACACATATAAATATTATATCTGTACTTAAGTGTCAACAGACTTCCAAATTCTGAACTGACGAATTCTAAACCTCCGATCGTCGATCTTGAAAGTCTCAAAAACACATCAACACAATATCATCCAAACTTCGATCAGCCGTAGTAACGTGAGACTTATATCAGAAATGAAATATAGATCTTAGTCTCCAAAAAAACGGCGATGATGGGGCAAAATTATGTGTTTACATCAATAAAAAATTAACAGCGCCCCTATGAGACACAAAAAAGAGCAAAGGATTTCGGTGCCAGAGTGACGTCATTTGGTTGGGCGTACCGATGTAGCATGGACTGCTACTAGGCATGTGCGCACCAAAATTTTTAAAGTGGCTAGTGGGGTGTCGATGGCTTTTTTGAAGCACAACAAATGCACTAGTTGGATCATTTCGTAATGTTAAAATGGTGAAATAGCAAACACAACGGTAACAGCCAGCGAGCGGTAGGCAGACGGACAGGCCGACTGTAAACAACTGTTACTCTGAAAAGGGCGGAGTAAGAATATCTATTATTGCATAAACAACTCTGCATCGACAGCTATAACTTTCCTCGAAGCAGTGGAGGAAAAGCTCCTGACTCGGGTTGAAAAAAATCTACCTCCACTATCGCCGTAAATAGAAAGACTCATTAACTTGTATAACTAACTCATGTCCCGTCATTAAATTAACAGTAACAACGGCGGTTCTTGCAGTAAGAGAACCGAGTTTAACCACGGGACGTGAAGCCCGGTCGTCAAGTAGTAGAAAAGCCTCTAGAAATAATCATGACATCATTATTATTTTTAACATCATCACACAATGTTATCGAAGCCACCACAAAAAAACCTCCGGTCTTACGGGTACTACCGGGTACCGTTGTCCAATTCTCTAGCAACATAAATAGGTATAACAATGGCTGATGGGCTCTAGTTGCACTGCTACCACGTTGCCTCCTCAGTCCTATAAATATATGCATCACCACGGATTGCCCATTGATAGCGGCTTTATCTATTTACTCTACGGGAGATATGGCCAGCCCAAATGCTCGTATAGAGAATCATCATAGGACCGAGGCGAAGTATCTCAAAGTTGAATACATTGATTCGCAGGTGGATAACTCAAGTGTAGATAGCCGTGAAGCCAGTCGGTCTTACCGGTACCACCGGTACAATAAGCCATGGTTTGATTACTTTTAACTTGTAGGAGAGGCGGCATCGTCGGACTACTCTACCGTTGATAATCTTCCAATTCATATGAAGGAAGGAGGGGATAGATTAGCCAGTCGAAAGTTATTCACTTAATCCACTCTGATTCACATTCAATCATAGGACTATCTCATAAGAAAGATAGTGTGGTGGGCAAATTGGCCTCTAAACGTATGTAGAACACAACCTCTGCAACCACGGTATAGTATCGCCTGGAGACTATAATAAAAGGTAGATCTTGCTTGGTCTGGGATTGGTAGAAATATTTGGGTAGAGTCATCGCTGGTCGCTGACCCGGAGGGAGATGCCTTGGACGGAGATGGAACTGTTTAGCCTTGGCCTATATTTCTTGTCGTTCTCTCCCATATACACTCATAATCGTCCAAATTCTGGATTTCCAATTCTGACCAAACCAGTGTAATATATATCCAGATCCTTCTCTTGAACAATAACAGACTTCACACAACCAGTTCAATGGGGTTCTTGTCTTGTCTATCGAAGGAACTCATACACTCAAACATCTGCGGAGTGGCAACGGTAAAGACATTCTTTCTGCAACATCAAAAGTAAGACGAACATGCAGCGGAAGTTATATACAGTAATTAAACCGTGCCGAGAACCTGGATATCCCCTGTAGAATAGGATTAAGGCCCAAGAGACAAGGTGGACGAGCATAGACAGAAACTCAGGGCACCCCCCCCCCAATCTTGAGAATAATTAGAGATTCATCGGCACTACTGGAAATACACTGAGAAAAAACAGATTACATGGTTGCACCGCGGAGGCTATAACAGGGCAAAAAAAAATATATAAAGCAGGGGCAGACACCGACACGTGACAACCCTTTCCCACTGCCTGGCGGTCAAATTGTTGGATTACAAAGGGGGGAGCTAAACCTTGGCCAAGGATAAGCCCACTTAATACCCCCAGTACGAGCGGACGCGAAAAACGGCCTGAGGCTCGCGGGCAACCATGTGAAGGATAATACATAATACTTATATCAACTTCTTCCGAATTCTGATCTCCGAATTCTGAACTTCCGGATTCTGAACTTCCGAATTCCAATCTTGAACCTCTTCACAAACAATCATCAGCACGTCATCCGATGAACAGTAGTTGTACAAAAAATCCTCCAGATGCGATATGATAAATATATGTTCTCCAATAATAGGCGATAATGGGAAAAAAATTATGTTATAAATCCCCAATAAAATTCAACAATGTGCCGTGCCCCGAACAGACATACAAAAAGAGCAAAGGATCATGGATGCCAGTGCGATAGTGATGGCTTACCATGCTATCGTGGGACCGCTACTAGGTATGGGCGCACCGAAATTTTTAATGTTGCATAAGGGGTGTCTTATGGGCTTTTTTTTGAGCACAAAAAATGCACTAGTTGGATCTCTCGTAATGTATAAATGATAAAATAGAAAGTGACAACCAACTAGCCAGATTCCACCCCTTAATTCCTGGCCAACACACTAACTCCGTACCCCTGGGATGCTAGACCACCTACTTAAACCATGCAATATTCTTCCACCCACCAAAATCAATTTACACCATTTTTTGCATAAAATTATCCATAAACTCTCTAAAGACATCAGAGATGCCAATGGGAGTTGAAAAAAAATCTGAAAATGCGAAATGGATGGACGAAGGCGACCCGGAGTATCGCCGCCTAATGGCCTGGGGTCCAGGGCCCGCTACGGCCCCCGTGAGGTTCCAGGGCAACGCCCCGGGGGGGTCGAGGGGGGCGAAGCCCCCGCAGCAGAGGGTTTCTTCTGCACATTTAGAAGCTCCAGGAAAGAACATTTCTGAGAGTAAAATATCATTCCAAAAAAGTTAAAATTAACTGTAATGTGAAAAATGGGCTTAGTTGCTTGGCCAAATCATCTTCAATACTACTAGTACTACTATCAGCTTGTAATGTTTGAACAATTCAACTTTCAGGGATTAAAGGGCCAAAGTAACATCAATGATTAATGATATGGATACAGACACACCTTTGGGACTTTTCCTTTGCAGTTCATTTCCTTGGCCCTCAAGTGATAGCTACGTAAGTCTTTACGCAGGACTTTGCACCATGTTAATTCAGTCCTTCAAATTGCGCAATGATCAAATTTGAAGACCTTGCAGTCACTACCACTGTTTACGAAACCTACCCAGCCCCGTGAAGTTGTCTTCCTATGTAAAACCGCAAAGTTAATCGCCTCTCTCTTTGAGTAAACGCCATTGAAACGCGTCCTTTACGTCTCGAAGTCTTTTAAAAATGTTTCAGCCATTGAATCTTTCCGTGATCATTTGGTCGGCTAAATACCACTTCGGTATTTGTCCGATAGAGCAATTGATAGTTGTGAGCTGACATGCTTTTGCCTCTATGCTAGTCTCTCTTTTACAAAATCGCGATGTACGCAAACCTATTTAAAACACTGATGTTCCGTTTGTCTTTTGAATGCATCATAGTCTGAGAGATCAGATTAACGACAAACAAAAATTGCCCTTTAAAAAATCCCCCCCAAATCTCATCTAGACAATCAAAGCAATAAAAAATCTGAAAAATAAAAAATCTGAAAATTAGATGAAAACTCGTATTTAATCCCAGAAAGGTAAAAAAATTGGATCTCCTATTAAAATCGGAAGATTGGCATCTCTGGAGCATAACTCATCGATAAGCTCCGTAACTCACCAAATATACTCTAAAACATAAGCCCTTCGATGGAACTGCATCATAACTCACCACAATACCTCTAAAAAGTCAACGTCAAGGGTCAAATGCCAGCATCCACAAAGATAGCCAAATTTGACCTATTTTCTGGGAAATGTTACATTTTAAAACATATCCTAACCTCCTGTCAGACCCAAGGCCCGGGGAGGACCCTTGGGGATTCTTACATGTTAGTGGGGTTTAGTAGTCCCGACACTGTTCAGCAGCAGGGACCAATTATAGCCATCAGAACATGGAAACTCAAAAAATTATTTGTGGCAAGACATTTTGTTACTACTTTTAATAAATCATGACACATTGAACACTACCTATGCATTTACAACATGAGCACACCACTGATAAACAGACATAAACTGAGTTTGCTGTGACATTAGCACTGATTCTAGTTAGCACCTGCAGCACATGATGTCATTGTGTCCACGATATTGCTGTTGTTACATTTCCATATGTGGGATGTTGGTGGAAATAGTATACTTGGTAATATTTTTGCCTATCCTGTGATGTTTGACTTATCTTGCACAGTATACCAAGTGATTCCCTTGTGATCATTTTCAAATTATATATCTAATATCTAATACAGGAATAGAATAATGCAGTTCTCGAACTACTATACTCAATTTCCTTCCTGACGTGACGCGATTCAGTGACGTCAAATGTGTTTCATGCAAGCTGTTTTGCTGGATAATTTGTCACCCCTTTATCACACACGCGCTTGCGTATGCCACTGCTTTTAATCAACGCTCACCGATTCGAGAAAGCAAATGCACTATAGTATTGTCTGCTTTCACAATCTGCCTTTCCTTCACTCTCTGCACAAGTCGACCTCTAATGACCTTGACTGTAAAGTAACCTTACCTATCATGACATGCAAATCTCTTGGTGCACATAGGACCTGTACAAAAATGTACTTCCATAATTACAATGATCACTATATAGAGTTAATGGTATGCACCCTATCTTGAGACAACTGATAGGGCTGTTATATAAATCCATGGTTCGATCAACATGGAAAAATGCAAGTTCAGCATGTGGTGGAGCAACCCACTTCACTATCCAAACTAGATGCAATCCAGAGACATGCCATTTCCATCATTGGTATCCCCGAGGGTGAGCTAATCACTCACCACATCCAACAACTTGGTCATCGCAGGGCAGTAGGAATTGTCACTACTTTTCCACCGCATGTTTTATGGACACTCCCTCTGCCGGCTGCTACCTGAGCTGCTTTTTTGTTGATCCTCGCCTTAGGCGGCTCAGTCAGGTCTCATGACCTTGCTGTGGAAGTCCCAAGGTCCAACTTGGTCTCCCACAGAAATCATTGTCCCATCTCTGTGGCTTATGGATGTCCTCCTGCTCAAGGTAGCATCAACAGGACTTCAGGTTTAAAAGGGAGGTTAATCGCTATCTAGGCGCCAATCCGTCAGCATTACTAATTAGATAACTGCTTTTAATAGCCGTTTTAGAGCCTTGACATAAATAAAAAAAAAGAGGGTCAAATTGACCAGTCATGATAAAGGGTCAATGAACCTACTTTACCTCGCAACTGCAGAACCACTGACTGTTGCTTATGACATCCCATACATTTTTGTTCTTGTGCTGAGACAAACACCAAAAATACAGGTTGATGCTGCACTACCATGCACCTGTATATACCCAAGGAAATGACATCATATTCTTTTGACTTACCTTGCACTAACACTTTCACCCTGTTGATCCCCACCGCACCCCCCTCCTCCATACTATGTGATGGGGTAGATTCAGCCCCTCATTCACTATCAATCACGACTTGTGACTTGAACCTCGCTGCAGGAATAATCACAGAAAAGAAGTGCATAAATATTTGCCCTCACACACACAATTTATGCATAATGCATAAATTCAAGCTGTTGTGACCCAAATAGGAATACTATCAAGGTGACCAAAAAAAAACAATGTTTTTAATTGGCCGACCGACCCTGATTTTCAGTATTGCAGATTTTTTTTCTTCCAACCATGTAAAATCGGCCTGTTTTTAGCCCAAATTTCTCAATTTTGGCTTTTTTTAGAAAATTTGTGTTAAAAACTTCATTTTTTCTCTTGATTTTTCAGATTTTGGGGCTATTTTAGGCCAATTTTTACCTCCAGAAAAGAAAAAAAAGAAAAAAAATCTACCCACAGACCAACCGACTCTACTCGAAAGGTCCGCTAGCCCTTAAACGGGTTGTTTTTTTTGTTGCCCAATGGGGGTACATACATTTTGGTGGTGTAAAACTCTAAAATTATGTTACGGTACATATTGTTTCCCCCCCTTTTATAATATACAAAGTATCATTTCAAATTTACCACAATTTTTTAATACCACAGTCCCACCTAAACTACTGTTCAAGTATATTCTTTTAAAATTCAGAGGAATATCTAAAAATGAACAGCTCTACTGATCGGGGGTCCCTGACCTGTACGTGAATCTTGCAGACTTACCTTCACCATATGCTACAGACTGGCCTCATTGTCTAACGGTGTCTCAGATGGCGGGGTGCAATCTTGGTACCAAATGCAGTCTGGATGTTATTACAAAATCTCTGCAATGTGGATGATCTACCCATCTCTCGCATCCCATAGCGTCTTCTAAGTCAAACCTGAATGTTGAATTTTAATGAGATTACTGTATTATTTGCAAGTAATTGATTTAGAGAGAGAAAAATATACTCGGATGTGAGTCAATTAACAGGCAATACCACATAACGTTTTTGATTTGTGTTTATTCGGACAATGTCCAGATAACCCAAGAAAGCCTCTACAAAAAGCACTTATTTCGATGGGGTCCAATCACCAAGAAGAACTTGGGACTGCCTTCTCTTTTCAAAACTGTCTGTTATATGCAAGTAACCAAGTACCGTATGGCCCTTCTTTACATGGTACCAAAATCTTAAGCATTCTCTCAAAGGACAGTTATTATCACACAGTCCATAAGCCAAGTCACCTGAACTTGGGGATAGTTTTATTTTTTTTTTAATCATATATAGACTTTCGTATAGATTAAAGGCCCATCCTGTTGCTCTTAATATTTTGCCAAGTTTGAATGACTTATTCTGACATTTTCTATATTTCACCAATTTTTTTCTGATTGTAACACTTTTTTTGTAGAACATTGATTGGGGTGACACTCTCTACTTGCTAATATAAACTCCGAACTTTAATTTCTTCTCCCTTGTGCATAAAAACATACTCAATGGCATAACCACCCAGTTGTCAGTGTTTTATTAGACATCCATGATTGATCATATTTATTCTATCGATTTTCAAATCCACAAATATTACTAGCTACACACCAATCTCACACTCGGGGGGGGGGGAAGCTTTGGTGCACATTTTGTTCTAATTAACAATTACATTTTACGCGCCTGTAATGCTAACAAACAAGGCTTCTGATTTTGATCTGTGGGTAACAAATGTATAATTTTTAGTGTTTGCAGTTTTCACCATACATATCAATGCCACAAGTCCATTTCGTCCAATTTCCACTTGTCCCAATTTATTAGGCAAGGTTGGTTAGGATTACGGTTATGGTTGGGTGTTAAGGTTTTATAAGGTTATAGAGCTGTTTAATTGTAGTATTTGATGTTGAAAATTAAATGGTGAACTGGCAATAAACCAAATCATCCGGTATCATTTTCAAACTCACCTTGACAAATACATCTTGCCAGTGGTCGTCAGAGCGGGACTGCCAGAACAGCAGGTTGCAGGCCAGAACGGACACCAGCGGGTTGCCCTTGCTCTGAAGCTCATACAAGATCACGCTTCAACAGACCACAGGTACACTGGAGAATATAGCCATAGAGTGGTTATGTGGTGCATGTATTCTATTATAGCAGGTACGAAATAATATACATCGTTCGCTAAACGCTGTGTTGTCTGCCCTTGCGGTTTGTAATGGGGAAGGGGTCACAATAGGTCACAGGGGGCACTAACAAGGACAACTGTATCCAAGTGTCATGAAACTTGATCAACAGTGTGAATACACTAAGCAATGTGATAATTCTGAACCATTTTTTGGATCAGACCTCCACCTGACCTTTGACCTACTCTTGAGAGGGGTAAACTTGTGGGGGACTACCCAGGACCATTACAAGCAAGTTCCATTAAAATGTGTGCACATATGTGGAGAACAAATGGCACTTATTTGAAGGTTAACATTTGGGTCAACATTTTTTAGCCACAGACCATATACACACACACAATGTGCCCTCTTGCAGATGACACAAATTGACACTTTTTGTTTTTCACATGTGAAACATTCATTTGTGAAGCTGAGCACTACCACTGATTTTATTAACCCTAACGCGAACGAGAGGCATTCAAAAGCATCGAATCCTTGGTACCGGTCTGGAAATTGCATCTCATTGCTCTCTGCCGTCACAACCTATTTTTTGTCCGAGACAGGACTCAATGCTTGTAATGCATCTGGGACGCTTCCCTGAAAATGACAGCGATGCTTTTTAATCATCTGGGACGTCTTCCCGGAAAATGACGCGTGCTTTTCCATTGCCTCTGGACGTTTGCCCGCGGAGCTAAATAGCACATGCCTTTTCATTGCAACTCTTGGCTGTTTCCCCGCAGAGATCTGGACGTCTTCCCGGAAATGACGCGATGGTTCTTCTCAATTGCATCTCGGCCTTCTTCCCGGAAATGACGCGATGCCTTTTTCATTGCATCTCGGACGTCTTCACGGATAATGTCGCGTTGCTTTTCATTGCATTTGCGCCGTTTACCGGCTAGATTGCAAACCACTTAGGGCAAGTCAGATTCATACAAAACCTATTTGGCATGAACCCAATTTGTTTCCTTTTTAAAAGTTCAACATGCCGTTGCCCTGCCACGTCGTTGGGATAAACACAAGCTAACAACCGGCCAAAATTGAGGGCAATCTTGGGTAAGAACGTTTCATATAGAAGTCCAATTAATGCAAATGAGGTAATGCCATTCATTCCGTCAACGCTACTGCCAACGTATTCAGCGATGACTGAATCAATTGTAATATCCTCATTTGCATCTATGGACTTCTTATGAAACGTCTACCAACTCTTTGCCAAGCCTTACGGCCTATGCATAGCACGGCCCTTTTATGGCAATGGCGTAACTCGCGTACACCTTTTGCCTTGAAAGGTTGTCCCTGCCAAGAATGCATTATGGGAATACACATTTTTGTAAAAATATTTTTAGCATTACGTAGCTCAACATTTCATATTTCAACTGTAACAACCACATAAATTTTGTTAGAATTCAATTATCTCTAGTTACTTTAAAATCTTCTAATTGATTTTGGGACGTTTTCCTCCGCTCTGGGGACGCTTGGATGGTTCCATTGCATCTCTGCGTTTTCCCCGCAGAGGTGGCAATGCTTTTCATGCATCTGGGACGGTTTTGTCTCCCTCCCCCTGATGAGGTAATGCTTTTTATAATGCATCTGGGCACGTCTTCCCGAAAATGCGCGTATGCTTTTTCATTGCATCTGGGACGTCTTCCCGGTAACTGACGCGATTCTTTTCTTGCATCTCGGCCGTTAGCGACTTAATGCTACTTATTCTTTGCCCGGGGAAAAACGTCCGAGATGCATGGAAAGGCAAAATTTGCAAAAAAAAAAATCTTCCATTGCAGCTGGGCCGTTAACCAAAACTTAAAAATGCTTTTAAATGCATCTGGGACTATGTCCGGCAAAAACGACCCGGTCCGTGTTAAGTGTTAATTATTCATAGGGTTATGATGTAAGTGTCCAATCAAAGCGGATATATATCTCGTAGATGGTTTTAATTGTATGTAATGACTGTATTAAGTATGTAGTCTTTAATAACAATTGAACTGAGTAATAATTTTAGTTTAAATGGTTCTATTATGTCCACTAGAATTTGTATTTTTAAATCTTAGTACGTACGATTATTGAATATTGGCTTGTGTAAAGTTGGTCTTTCGGATTTGTATAACGAATTTTCAAGATTTCACATTTTGTATTTTTGATATTTATTATCATGTTCAGTTCTCTTCACGTACGTATGTTTGCGCTATTTGGCACTCATTACTTGTTTGCTTTTTGTGTCATTGGGCTGCCTCGTTTTCTATCGTATGTGACGAGAGCGGTCCTATTTCTGATGCATAGGTCGCCTCTTATTTTGAATATTCTCTGCTTTGATTGCCAAATTCTTGTTTTTTATCATTGCCATCAATTGATATTTATTATGTATTGCTTGCTAATTATGTAATTTTTAGCTTTCGGTCCATTGTTATGTTCAGCGCACAGAGGCTTAGCAATGTGCGCGATAATCACATCCTGTTTATTATTATTATTATTATTATGCATGCTAACCATTAATCGTTGTCTTATGATCACGGCTCCCCTCTTGTGACGCCTCTTATAATGTTTTTCCACTTTTTATTTTGTGATTCTCTTATCCCATTTGTCCATCAATTTTCTGCCGTTTTCGCTTTGTATGACCCCTCCATATGACATTGCAAGGTACTCTTCTCCAGATGATTTCCTTCCCTCCTACAGTATTTGTCAAAACCTTGGACACATGTCCCTATTTACGCCCGCTTTCTCATCCAATACGACACAATTATCCCTTTGGAGTGCCTGTAGGCGCCCGCTCACACAAAGAGATACTCATGTGGTAGTCATGCCCAAGGGATTATGACAAACGAGAGTAGCTATTTACTACATCTGGTCTTGTATATCAATCTGACCAAATGTGGGACGTCCTCTCCAATCATATGCTTTTATGGACTCATTTGTTCTTATGTTCCCCCTCCATGAATATCCACAAGCATTTTCCAACACCACATCTCACAAAGATAGATTTTCTTTCTATCTGCTGCTGTAGGTGCCCAATATCTAATTGCCATTAGATTAATGGGAAAAATCAGGTCATTCATGATTTAGACCTTGTGTTTTTGTTAGATTCCTCTATATTCCTCTATCCTTCCAGATATTTAGGGCCAATGGCATGTGAATCTAGTCAGGGCATATGCCGTTTATGGGACACGTGCCTGGAAAATCAGTATCTTAACATCTTAACTACATTTCACCCATCCTGTCCAATATTAAGTACCTCTTCTGGGTACAAATCACCCTGTGGTTTAGGCCCTATACCACTTTGAGATACACTGTGGGGTTATATATCAGTGGGCTGTTGACACAATCATCCAAAAAACCATATCATATAATATCATGTCACAGAGTCCGCCTGAACTGCCTGCCCAGACTGAGATCTGTTCTATGTTTTGGTTGGTTTAAAGGAACGATTATAATCATGTCTTATCATATATGAGGCAATCAGAGATACTGTAAGAAAGTTAGCATGGTAGCCCTCATGTGTGAAAGACAAATTCTGTTCATGTTACCATTTTGTTCGTTCGTTTGTGCTCGGTCATTGATAATGGCTTTAAGGGTTAGGATTAGTTGAGCGGTGTAAGCCGATCTGGGGGCTGTGTGTATCCATGATAACGAACCTCCTAACAGGCCGCTCTTTAGGCTGGGCGGATTGGGAACAGGCAGGGGGTTTCAACCCTAACTCTTATATGCGAAACCGGGCTGCGATATACTCGTACAGTTGTGACTCTCTGTACACGGGACCGATGAATTAACTCCCCTCCCCATCCAGGATGGGGTGCTTCCATGATTCCATTTGCCCAAAAGAGCATTATTCTGAATTTTAATCAATAGCGGGTATACAGATCAATCCAGAGTTAAAGTACCCCGATAAATCTCAGCAGTGTTCTCCTGGGATCGAACCCGGGAAATTTGTGACACAAGCAAGCACCCTAACTACTAGTCCCATGCTCTCCCACGACATTTGTTAAAAATAAACAAAACATCACACCCAATTGAAACACTATACCATACCTGACACCGCCCAGATTCAAAGAGCAGTGGTTTAACCTTGGCTATATACAGGATGCTTAAAGTAAGATGGCTTGATCTGGCTTTAGCTCTGTTGTTCTTCGCTTCCTGAGCGCAACGCATAGAAACCATCAATGCGATCATCATCTTCGTTGTTATCACCTCCCTGCCTCGCTTCACTTCTCAACAAGCTCACTGGGAGGAAACTGTAAATGAGGAAAAAAATCACCTGGTAATGTATCAATTTTGCAAAAATTCTCATTATCATACACAAAACTCATGTGCCACTATTCGAATCACAACATTCTCTCTATAATCGTGGCTTAATTCCAAAGAGAGTCTAACTTTAAAACCAGGTTCAAAGTCAGAGACATGTAACTTATGCAGGCATGATAGCTTGACCACCACGTATACTCCAGGAGCATTCATGTGTAAGTTGTGTCCAACCGTTCCAGAGGGGTGGATCTTATTTTTTATATTGAGTTCCGACCACAATAGCAGTATCGATTCATTCCGCAAATTTTTATCAAAGAATGGAATTGCAAATCTGGCACACCAATCCTTGCTGGACTTGTGCTTAGTAGCTGACCTCATGATACAGTGGCTGGGTTAGTGAGATACGCAAGAACTGCTCCTGGATCATGATTGGGTGGTTAAAAACTACCACGTTCAGTACTTACCGTCAATCGTCTTTATTTCAGGTTTGGTTTGCCACATTACTACTGGCTTTGCCTTAGGTCTCCGTAGACTTGCCCAATGGTGTCAGAGAGGTGGGACTTATCAGCTTGGTCTTTTTTTTGGGGCAATAAGGACACCTCCCATGGGAAGATCCCTCTTGCGCTCCGACAGAGATGACCCACCATGACCCCGAGGATCTGTTGATTCTGAAGAAGACCCAGGCCTGGTTTTGGCTCCAAGAGGGATTATGTCTCCTGGTGGTGGTAGAGCTGAAGTGCAAACAGAAGAGAAATCTCATGGCAGCATTGTTAAAAAATACAGCAAGTAAACTTACGTCACCCCCTGGCAAGATGGCAGTCTGGAACATGACCTCAGATGACCTTTGACCTTGGTCTGTGACCTTTGAAATCCTCCACATATGAATGAACCTCTATTGCACATTAACCCCAAGTCTGGTTTAAATTGGACTTCAACTTTTTGAAGACCTAAAAAATGAAAACCTAACCAAACTGGAACACACACATACATACGGACATGCGTGCTATCACAAAATCTCATCCTGCTTTTCAAGCCAGGGGGATAATAAAATTAGGTACTATATCCTTTGGTTGCAGACTTGGGTCTCAGGCTTCGAATTACAATTTTAGAATTGCATGCACCGGTGCATGTAACTTCAAAAATTTACATGCACAATGTAAAAGTTACATGCACATGCTAATGTAAACATGGATTGGTGCTACTGCTAACCTTTATTCATATCAGACTCTGGTACGTTTAGACTATTGACAGTTGGCTCAAATTTTATCATTTCAGCATTCAATGACTTTCTATGAAAATAAGCTAAAATTGCATAGTTTATGAATTCACAAAGTTTAAATTTACATGCACACATGCATGCAGGATACAAAGTTACATGCATAGAGTGAAAGCTACATGCACCTGGGTAATTCGAAGCCTGTTGGGTCTCAACCAGAAAATGCACACATTATTTGGCCCATTGTTACAACGCGTCAAATAGTTACATGTAAACTATAGTTAAATATACAATCCATCCTCCTTGATGAACATCAATTTTTATTTCCTTTCAATTCATTTTAAACCCAAAATTCACCAATATCCAAACTTGGTAAATATACCAAAAAAAAGTGTGTAGGTGCAAGTACTAAAGCCAGGGATATAGCTACGGCCGGGCCGCGCGGCCGCCTGGACCGGCACTTTGCTCTCACACCCCGACCGGCACAGGTGGTCATTTGGGAGGTTCCTGGCCTGGCACTTTACTTCAGTGAAATGAAAACACCACATAATTGGTAAATAATCAAAGTTTTGTCTATATGGTGCCAAAGGTGCAGTAATTTTGAAGATTTTACAACCGGCAACCTCAGAGTGGCCTAGCTATAACCCGGACTAAACAACCAAAAATCCTCAATTGTGCACAAGATTTGAAGTTTTTTTTTGGGGTTTGATGGCGTTAGGGTTAATGAAATTTCAAGACATGTGATTCTGTCTGACCGGTGTAATGTGGATTAGAACACAGCGCCTTGGTCGTCTCCTTTACCAGCCAGTTCGATTATAGAATATTATTGCACAAACCCTATCCCAACGCCGAATGAGACACTGAATGGAGAATAAAACATAACTATGGGTCCAGATACGCAGATGATTTTCGTCACCGGGCTAAAACACCTTATTTTATACTGTGTCGTCTTCTGCCAACCATCATCCATCGTGTCATAAACAACTTTAACAACTTCCTTATAATTTTCAGAGAAAAAGTCCTAATTTAACCCATTCATTGCATTTCAAATTGGAAAAAAAATAATTACTGGTGCTAAATGGTATGAGAGTGTTTAGTGAAACCCGGTGTAATCTGAATGATTGGAATCGGTAAGATTATATTAAAAAATTGGAGGTGAAATCTGTGCATGTTGAAATTTGAAGGCTACACAAAATGTCATAGCTGTTAAGTTATTCCAATTGATGTAGAGTTATGGGCGGAGTTTGGACTTCGTCCCTTACTCAAAATAGGGGACAAAGTTACTCAGAAAAATCTGCGTTCTTCCTCGAATACAAAGAGATCGGATTGAAAGACCTGGCCAACTAACAAATAAAGTTTACGTTTGTTCTCAGTCCAATACTTTGTCTTTTATCCTATGTGCTGCTCTGCTGCACAGTGTGTCTACCCTCAGAATTGGTTTTAAACATGCCTACAACAACATATCATGAAATTTTTTGAATGACAGGCTTCGTTCACCTGTGTGTAACATGCAGAACTTTTATCTCACTATTCATAATATCATCTTCATCTGCTTCACACTGAAACTATTCATGGATTTAGTTTGTGCTTTCTTTTCTTGAACATTCTAGGGTTTATACTTTGACTATTGATTGGGACTGTGAACGGCCCAAAACCGCTCAGGGTTGGCTGTCATGGATATAGCGCACATCATATACCACAAAATACACGGACTAAGTTTGTTATATACTAATCCCCCTCAATTTATACCTCCACCTACAAAAAAGTAGAGGCTATTCCACTATCAACTGGAATCAGTATACACGTAGTACCATGGAAACAAACTTGCGTTTTTGAATGGTAGACGCAATAAATGGTCATGTTGCAAAGGCCCTATTCAATACTGTGCTAATAAAAGTGGTTACCCACTACAACCGGCGGTTTTTTTTTATATCTTGGAATGAAATGGATCGAGGGCTCAAATTTCAGACTACAATGTGAAACGTGATGACTTTAGTATTCTGCCACCACTTAAAATTCGGCATCCTTTCACAGCGGTTTTATTTCGTTAACGTTGCCGAATTTCGTAGCCTGTGGCATAATACTAATCTTTCCATGATAAACATACGGCCTTCATCTGATATCAAAATCGAACTACTCTTCCGGTTATAATCAGGGGGTCCCCAAACACGATCGGAACAACGTAGTTCCCATGATGGTACCCTCATCTGACGTTATTTTTATCACTGGACATTTCGTATCTCTGATTTCGTATCTCTGACCTGAGGTTACAACAAGATCTCATAGTTTTGAATCCGTTTTTAACAGTGGTGGTTGAAAAAGTGTTCTTCACAACTCAAAAATACCGCTTGTGACGTACTTACGATGCCTGATCAAAATCATGTCAGACGTGTTCTTGATATGCTAGTTTTCCCTTTTTTGCACATTGGATGTCAAAATCTGGCTTGTTCCCCGGTTGGGGTTCATTACTTTAACATTTTTTGTCGTTATTCCATTACTGGTGTCATAAATCTCTCCAGGTTGATATGTGCATATTTAATAACGCATGCGCTTTGCACCAAGACTTATCGATGTATTAGGGATCGATTATTCAAGACAGATAGGTATTGTAGTCTCTATTCCAATCATATTTACACCAAGACATTATCCAGCATTAGCGCCCGATAGAGGTCGGTCTCATCAAGCAATGTCCAGAGACTAGCTTTGTTGATATGACAAGCACAATGTTGCTTTCTCCCACTGACCTTTCCATCTTGACCCCTGAACCCCTATGCGATACCAGATTTGGCACTCTACTAAAACGAAGATCGCGTACCATTCTGAAAACAATAAATTTTTGATCATTTTAGTGTGAGTCAGTGAAAATACAGGTTCAACATTATGTAGATATGAAGATAAAAGTGAGTCAACAGTCGGGTAATTCGGCTCATTTTGGAGTGATTTGGTGAGTTCAGAGAAATTGAAAAACCTTAAAGGATGTTAAAAAAACATTACTAGACTTGGCTGATTCGGGTCGTTAAAGTTAACAACAGATTGAATGTACAAAGCAACCCGAAGTCCATGCTCATCGGACCTTCGGAACACGCCCCTTTAACTGACTATCGTAATGTCCCCATAGAACACTGTGCTTTGACTTTCTTCGTGTAACGAAGAAAGTACTAATCATCCATATTATTACAATAAAGACTGGCGTATTTCGTCTTAGTTCACCACTTCAGGTGTGATCTAATACTTGGAACGCATCTCAATATGCCAAAAAAACAACGGGTTGAGAAAAAAATTGGGGGTCCGCTTCTTTCTGGAAACCCTCCCTCCTGTCTCTTTAGGGTTTCACATATTACTTTTTTCAAACCCACTAACTGCCTAAACTAACAATCCAATTAATTCCATTGGCCTTATTCAACCTGTCTGTGGCTGTGTTTCGGTTCATGTATGTATGCCAAATTCCACACCTGTGTCTGTGACCAGATACAGAATGCTGCTGGTGCTGCACCGTCCTTGATTTCGAAACCTACATGTGCGGAATATTAGATGCTATGCTAACCGTTTCCACGATGTGCAGGCAAAATACAGCATCCTTCTTTTGTGATTCAACATCATTATTTTTCCCAATTATTTCAAACTCAGGACAACTTGCGATTCCGCTACTACTAAACTAGAATGGCCAATTCTCACCTCGTCACGTCTCGTCACGTCACGCGTCACGTCCAAGGCACAGATTCATGAAGGCATTCCTCGCCTTTTCTTACAATTGATTTTCCGATTTTAAATAATCCAAATTTTTTGGCTCTTTACTCTCTTCTCCCACGCACAGGCTTCTTTTGCGAAAGATTTTTTCTATCCATACTCGCTCATTTGCTTCATTCCTCCCTCCGGAGTCCGGAGAGTCTGTTTTGCTGATTGCTCTGCAGTTTTGCCAAGTCTTTTTTTTGTTTGGGGGCGAATGTTCGCTTGAAAACAATTTAAAATCACTAGTACGTCAGCCCGTAACCAGTTTGGCACCAAGGGGTAAGTGGAAGAGTAGAAAATTTCATTGCTACCACATGTTAGACATATGTGGGGGTCATCGCCTGGGTGGATGGTAGAAATCAGAAGTGGTGCAATTTTTTGTTTTTTTTAATATGGGCCCAAAATGAGGTCAAAAATGACCCAATTAGTTAAAAATCATAGCCTGGTGATTCCAACCTTCATATTAATGTAATAGTAGTTAATTTTCCCCACACATAATTTAGATTCAAGAAGAATTTGAATGTTGGAATTTGGGGTTATTTTTGACCCCGAAAGGATCAAAAGGGGTCAAAATTGACCCAATAAGGTAAATATCATAGAATTGTGATTCAGCTTCATATTAATGTAATAGTATTTAATTTTCCGCACTATATAGCTGTGATTCAAGAAGAATTTGAATGTTGGAATCTGGGGTTTTTTTTGACCCCGGTGAAAAGGCCCAAAAGGGTCAAAAATTGACCCAAATGAAGGTAAAAATCATAGAATGTTGATTTAATTATTCCATCCTTAACTAGTATTTCATTTCCACCCACTCTATAGCAAGAAGATTCCAGAACAAATGGAATGTTGGAATCTAGGGTCAAAATTGATCAAGAAGGGTGAAAAGTGCTTAAAATTGCCCCAAATAAGGTAAAAATTCAGAGAATGGTGATGTACTTTATTCAATTTTTATATTAAAATGGCAGTAGAATTTCATTTCCTCCACTCGATAATAGCAGTAGATTCAAGAAAAATTTGAATGTTGGAATCTCTCTGGGGTCAAAATTTGCCCAGAAAAGGCAAAAAGGTCAAATTGACCCAGAAAAGGCCAAAAATGGTCAAACTTGACCCAAAATATTGAGTCAGTAAAAGTTTAAAAAAGGGCAAGGTAATCATTCCACTTATATGTATTTTTAAGACTTCTAAAATGAAACCTCATTCTATTAATATAGTGGTAGTAGAAAATAAACTAAATATTGACATTTTGGGGTCAAGCTACACCCACAATTAATAGTTCCTTTTGATTGAGTCGCCCTGACTCCAATACCCATCTGATAAATATCTTGCCCTATCATTCAAACCAGTTTGATATGAGAGCTAAAAACGGTGATTTATGAAGCCTCCTAGAATACTGTATAAATAATAAATACTATCTAAGTATATCTAATAATATCAATTCAATTTTTCCGTCCTACGATTTCACCGAGTAAATGAGAAATAGTACCTTTCCAACAGACACCAATATTAATATTCTGATCACTTCCTTACAATCTGTTGATCCCGGGGACGAGGCTATTTAAGGCCAATTAAAAATATAAAACAGTTGATCGTCCAGAATTGAAAAAACCTGTGAGGTAGGCCTTTATTATGTTTTTTCATTATTTTTTTCAAAGATGGCCGCCATGTCTAAGATGGCCACCATATATTTGAAGAGTGCGTTGCGTTGTGGAAATAGTAAGTATGTAAGAAGGTTGAAGAAATTGCTCCACAAAATGAAGGATACTCTTTATAATAGGTATGAGAGTTCAATATGGCTCCATATTTTTTGTTCACTTCATTTTCCACCCTTTTTAGCCTTCTTTGGTGGTGGGTGTTGCTTTTTTTTTTTTTTAACTAAGGAAATAACAAAATCGTGGCGGCGTCCAAAATCGGAGAAGGGCGGTGATGATCAACTGGTTTGTTTTACTTGGCCTTAGAGAGTGGGATCTTTAAAAATCAATTTGACTCCAAAATTGACACCTAGAAATTGCCAAAGAGGTCAAAATAGACCCCAAAGAGTGTGAATTAAAAGCTATCAATTGGCAATTATACTGTGGAAAGTTAAATCTTTTGAGAAGCAAGTGGAATAGACAAATGTTTGCATTTTGTGTCGGCTGGCAACCACATAGATTGGCATCAATTGACGAAACGATTGCCATGTTGGCAAAGGTTTACAATATCATCATCATATTGACTTTTGTCGAAATCCTAGCGTAACGTCTTTGCAAACGTCTTTATCATGTATTGCTGCTCCCACTTCAAATAAAGCTGTTATCTCGGCTGTAAATAGCATCTCAGAGTGGTTATGATCTGCTAACATCTACTTGGACAGGAAGACTCCACAGCCGGTGGGCTCCCCCAACCGGCACCACTGACCGCATGATCGATACCAAGCTTTGCCAAAAACGCCGGCGGACAAATATGGCACGCCATTGTGGTTAATGACAATGGTTCCCCATCGTATGGTGTCTATCCCATTGGATATTATTTTGTGAATACATGATTGGACGGGCAAAAAATGTATTACAACAGGGGTTCACATCTTTGTTCGCTCTCGCGTGCCCATATTTTGTCCGCGATTTTTTGGTATCGATCATTACGGTCAGTACCACAGATTGAGTGAGCCCCACCTGGCTCCACATAATAAAGGTCTGATATAATCCTGCTTGACTTGAAAGCATGCCTACCGAACGGTGCTCTATTCTGTGCCACAATTGTCACAGTGGTCATAGGAGGTATTCACCATAGATCCGATATTGTAGGATGTTTTTTTCCCGGTAGATATTTCAGCTGGCATGAGTTGCTGGTAAAGTGCCACTTAAAAGTCCTGGCAGCTCCCCCTTCATTGTCAATGTTTCTTCACTACGTAAAATGTTTTTCCACACAGGCCTGTAGCAGGCAATCTTAGTTCTCTGGAGACAACAGCCTTTCATATTATACTTAACCCATACTAAATACAACAGTTGTGAATAATTTCAGGGCAGAAATACCAAAGCTCAATTTTAACAAACATTTAGGATAGCGTTCAATCTGACAGACCAACTGTTTTTCTCATCTACTAGTTGTTTTTGGGTTACATTTTGACCATTTTGGGTTGGACCATTGGCGCAAAGGTTTTTTCATTGCGAAGTCGTAAAGGAACACTAAATCAAAAGGGGACTTCCCCAAAAAATTACAAAGGGACAAATTTGGTACCCCGCCAAATTACAAAGGTAGCAATCTGGCAAACGTGGACCTTTTACCTACATATTTTCGCTTGCAAATCTTTTTTGGTCCTTTTAGGGGTTTATGGGACTTTTTGGAATGGGAGCGTCACCCCCACCCTGGTTACCAGCCTGATATTGTGCATTATTACACATTTTAACAGAGTCCCGACTGCAGAATAATGTAAACCATTCCTTAAATTGGTTAATATATTTTGACCAAATTAGGTTGTAATTTGAACCATTATTATGCAAAGTTTTCAATTTTGGATGTCACTACTATAAATATCGAAGATGATCTTATTGGCAGGGGTAAAGATTTCAAAACTATTCTAACCTCGTGCATGGTTTAAGATTTTATCAAAGCTTATCAACATTCCTTCAAATACTTAGTGGTTTGAAACAAAAGCCTTCGTCTTCTCATATCTCCCTTTAATTTCATTCTTGTACCTGGGCACATGCTCGGGTCCTGTCAAAGTTAAGTTTGGCTACAGGAAGCGGACATTGATCTTACGTAGTCTAAAGGGTTCACTCTCATAAAAAGCTTTAGAAATCAGCTTAACAGGTTTACCCAGATATTGACGTGCGAGAGTTGTACCAAAGGCACTGGTGATGGGAGAACTATAATACCATTTGTCTCCTGTTCCTAACGTGTCATGAAATTGCATCACTTAATACTAAAATAGCATCTTACGACTCTTCGCATTAAGGCAGTACAGTGGGTTAAATACACAAATGAACCACACAAATTGTGAGGGAGCACACATCTTTTATTAATTTGACCAGTAGTTATACCAAAGTTTTCAATTTTTGATGCTCACTACGATAAAAGTGAATAAAGGTTTTAAATGGCAATTCCTGCCTTAATATTGAAACGAGCATACCAAAATAACAATTTTCCTTTTACCCCCATTTTGTCATTTGTTTAACTTTGGCCATTTCTGGGGTTTACATTCAAATTCTTCAATCTACTGCTATGGGCAAATAAACTCTATACATTACATTTTTAAAATTAAGATGGAATACACCATTGATTTTTACCATATTTTGTTCATTTTGACCCCCTTTTTGGCCCCAGTTTTCCAACATTCAAATTCTTCTTGAATCTACAGCTATATAGTGAGGAATTAAATAGTACAGTTCAATATGAAGTCAAAATAAATAAATCACCATTCTATGATGTTTACCTAATTTGGGGGCCACTTTTGGTACCTTTTTACCCTTTCTCTGGGTCAAAAATAACCCCATATCCAACATCAATTCTTCAATCGACAGCTTATATTATATAGTGGGCATGACTGAACTATTACATTTCAAAAATTAAGATGAATAAATACATCACCATTCTATGATTTGTACCATATTTGGGTCAACTTTGACAACCTTTTGGTCCTTCTGGGGTCAAAATAACCCCAGCAGATTCCAACATCAAATTTTTGAATCTACAGCAATATATTTGGGAAAATTAAAAACTATTACATTAATATGCAGTTGGAATCACCATTCTATGATTTTTACCTTATTTGGGGTCAATGTTGGACCCCTTTTTGGTCCTGTCTGGGTCACAATTAACCCCAGATTCCAACATTCAAATTTTTCTGAATTCGCTAGCTATATAGAGGGGGAATTTTATTAGTACTACATTTCAATATGAAGTTGGAATAAATAAATCACCACTTCTATGATTTTTACCTAATTTGGGTCAATTTTGACCTTTTTTGGCCCATAAAAAATAATTGCACCACTTCTGATTCTACATCCACCCATGTGGGTGATCCACACCCATCATCATATACACAGACTAAATGGTCCATTGGCATTTTTCTACTTGACCACCTACCCTAACTCAAAACTAAAGCCCTTTTTTCAAAGTGGCTGACGTACTATCCGGGTACTAGTCTGTTTCAAGACTTAACAGTAGGAGAACGCTCTTACACATATCGAACGGTTACCGATTTGACTAAAGAACTAGGCCTGGTCCATGGAAATATTTAAATCAAATGACTTATTGGAAATGCACTATTTTGCAGTTGGGTTAATCCACTAACCCCGACGGCTTTTGAAGCCAATAATTTTTTGCGGATGTATCATGATATTACTAAGATCTTTTGACCGGTTTAACAGATGATTTTGTAATTCACTGGGACCGAGACTGCCATAGTAAATGCACCGTAGCAGTTCCACAAATTACGTTTGGAATCCCCAATGCCCAACATGAGCAGATCGTGTCCTACCTCCCCCCCCCCCGTAAGGAACAACCCTGACCGTTGGTGGCGACATACAGCTCTATTTCAACTTGTTAGTTTTTTTTGTGGTGTGCTAAGTTCATATTCCTGTAAAATTGAAATCCACTTAAAGAGACATGAGATGATTCTAAGAAAGAAGCGCCCCCAAATTTTTCAAACCCTGGTTTTTTTGCATATTTGGAATGTCTTTCCACTGACAATGGTATTAGATCACACTGACGTGAATAAGCCGATAGCACCGTCTTTAATGTAATAAGATGGATGATTAATACTAGTACTTCTGTCGTGCACACAGAAAGTCGAAGCACGTGTTCTATGGGGACAATTATGATAGCCAGACAATTTAAAAATAAGATTGGTGGTTTTTCTTTTGTACTTGTTTATCCAATAACCTTCGAAACGTTCTTGTTAGGTGGTCTACAAGCGATCCAGTGCAATTTGAGAGAATTTGTGTCCTAAAAAATCTCCTTTCACTTTAAAGGGATGGTCCGATTTTGAAGGATATGAAGTTTCCATCTTGGTAGATTTGCCTTCCTCCAAAACCCCATCTTTAGTTGTCGCGCCGATATTTCAAACCGTTTTGAATGGCGAGCGGCTAAAGCATGATTTTGTAAGCCCCATAGAGTAACTGTTTTGAAATAATATTGTCGACCAAAATGAAGGCACATTTTCGCTCATAACTTCCAAACCAAACATCTCTTGTCTCTAAGATTCCACCAGGTAAATGCGAAAATAGAGCTTTCTTCTGATACCAAAATGTGACCACTCCGGTAAATCTGGGGGCTTCTGGAAATCGGGGAGCAGGCTATTAGCGATCGGCCATGCCCTTTAACACCCTTATTGGGTGCAATTTGTCCCGTTAACCTTGCTGTGTGGGGTTAGTTATTGTGCCTCTGGTTCTCTGACCATGCCAAAAGAAATTTACGATTGTTCATGATGTGTTGGACAATCCAATGTCATTGTATTCCTGTTCACTCATGCACACCAAACTAAAAGATTATTTTGCAAAACACAAACACGCTTTCATGAGCCAATAGTTTGTGCAGTTGCCACTGGTGTCACAGTTTTGGTGCTCATCCTGTGCTTAAAAAAGAGTGTGTTTTAGGACACATTTTTTACTATCACTTTGTTATTTCTAGTCCTAGTTAAAGGTGCAACAAGAGATTTGGAGGCACCCAGATATTGTGTCATAATAGTGATTCCATAAAGATTAGACACTCAATAGATCTCTTACCTTGTATTTGGCTACAGAATGTCTTAAAAGAGAGAAAAAAGGTGATTTTAACTTGCTTATATTTCAATATAAAACATAGGCTGAATTTCGTATTTGCTCCTATACGAAATAAGAAATTTCACAATTTTTGTACCAAAGAAATATTTCTCAGCTTAATCCTTTCAGATGGGGATATTTTTGATGGAAAGCTTTACATCATTTTTTTTTTTTTTTTTTTTCATCTATCAAAATAGCAGATATAGCAGCTATATCATCTCAAATATTCTCTTCAACTGTGACTATCAAAATATCAGATAGACTCTATCATCTATCAAAATGGCAAAACACCATGCACTATCAAAATATCACCAATATATCATGGTCTTTTTTGAAAATATCAGAATATTCCCCTATCTTTTAACACACGTCTATCACTTGCTATCCTCAAAAAGACCAATCCTGCACCTTCCTCTCATGCACACCAAACTAAAGATTTTCTTTGGCAAAACACACAACACAGCTTTCAGTGAGCCCAATAGTTTAGTGCAGTTGCCACCTGGTGGTCACAAGTTTTGGTGCTCATCCTGTGCTTAAAATCGAAGTGTGTTTAAGGACACATTTTTTACTATAACTTTGTTATTTCTAGTCCTAGTAAGCAGCCTCTCCTACTACTATAAATTATATATTCTTTCTTACTAACATAATTTTAACTTGATAAATTTTGATTTTTTTTCTGATCGTTCCTATCAGTGGTTAACCATCAATTATTAGCACAGTCAGTAATTTCACTCATTTTTTTTTTCCCCAAGAGTCAAAGACCCTTGAGGTCAAATTGTCAAGAGTCAAAATGAAAAATGAAGGGTCAAAATTGTATTTATTGAAAATTGAAGTGTGAACATGCATTATTATTTTTTTTTTTTTTTTTTTTTCAATAGATCTCTTACCTTGTATTTGGCTACAGAATGTCTTAAAAGAGAGAAAAAAGGTGATTTTAACTTGCTTATATTTCAATATAAAACATAGGCTGAATTTCGTATTTGCTCCTATACGAAATAAGAAATTTCACAATTTTTGTACCAAAGAAATATTTCTCAGCTTAATCCTTTCAGATGGGGATATTTTTGATGGAAAGCTTTACATCAGGGCAAAAATCAGAATTTTCAAATTTTTTAGGGACACCTGTTATTTGAAATCTCTCGTTGCACCTTTAAGTAAGCAACCTCTCCTACTACTATAAATTATATATTCTTTCTTACTAACATAATTTTAACTTGATAAATTTTGATTTTTTTTTCTGATCGTTCCTATCAGTGGTTAACCATCAATTATTAGCACAGTCAGTAATTTCACTCATTTTTTTTCCCCAAGAGTCAAAGACCCTTGAGGTCAAATTGTCAAGAGTCAAAATGAAAAATGAAGGGTCAAAATTGTATTTATTGAAAATTGAAGTGTGAACATGCATTATTATTGGCTATTGCGTCTACCATCAAAACCGCAAGTTTTGTTTGGCCCAGGTAACTTGACTGGGTGTATGTGCAAGTGCAAGGCTCTCATAATCAAGTAGAGAACCAATCAGATACATTGACAAGCACCTTCAAGACACTTTCATCAGTGATCTATTCGAAAGAGTAAAAAATTTGATAATTCCAGGAATGCGTTAATTAAGTGAAGGATAAGTCCACAGGTAGAATTCTCATAAGTTACTTTTTCCAACTGAAGAATTGGGAAGAATTTTGTATCGTGCCACCACCCAATGAATTCGGCAGCCTCAACGGAATAAACTGCATGTTGAAGGATGTGGTGGCAGAAAACTAAATTCATCCCAGTGTCGGTACGGACAGTCATGACAGTAATGACTAATATATCCGGTTTTGTCCTTATTAGGAATATGTCATCCTGTCCTAGAGACATGAATTAAGGAACATGCTTACAAGGCTTTGGTAAGACCTAAGTTGGAATACTCAGCAGCACTGTGTGGAGCCATATGGGCAAGTGAACTCTCTAAAAATATACCGTTCTGATGCTATGTGCTAGGAAAGCGAAGGACATCTTTTGAACCTAACACCTATAGATGATATCTATCGCTCCTCTACCAACTATGCCTTGATAGCTTAATTGGTAAGAGCGTTGTTCGTGTTATACGAAGATCGCCGGTTCGAATCCGGCCAAGCACACGTTTTTGGTTTTTTTTCCAACACTGTCATGTGCTGGCCATCTCCAGGGAAAGATTAATAAATATACATCCTTGTCTACCTGGAGAACTAAGTAGTTAAATTTCAGAGCATGTTCTGTGTTGAGAAAACTTGCATCTATCTCAGTAGAAGAATAAAATGTTTAATAAGCAGTAATTTCATATTAAAAGTGCATATCCTTGAGAAAAGCTTATTCTCAAAATTTGAGCTGATCCCGGTCTTGCGGTTTTGTGTTATGAGCAATTACTCGTTTCCCATGGTCCCATAGGCTACTGTACTGTAATTTCTGTCCGTTTACGGGCAGAAAATACAAAATTGCGAATTTCTTACAGATGCGACTGAATTTGCACGTAAGATTGGGCACACGTAGATTACTAAGGCTAACGGTTCAGATGATATAAAAATCTCAACATTTTTTAGGTAAGTCGGGGGGGATGAGGCTGAGGATCACGAAATGCCCCTTTAACCCTAACCCGCACGAGATGCAATGAGATGCAACAATTCCTTGGTACCGATCGGAAATTGCATCTCATTGCATCTCGGACTTTAACAACTATTTTTTGTCGCGAAAATGACTCTCATTGCATCTCATTGCACCTCGGACCGTTTCCCCGCAGGAGACGAATGATTCTCATTGCATCTCGGACGTCTTCCCGGAAAATGACGCGTTGCTTCTCATTGCATCTCGGACGTCTTCCCGGAAAATGACGCATTGCTTCTCATTGCATCTCGGACGTCTTCCCGGAAAACTTGCATCTACCTCAGTAGAAGAATAAAATGTTTAATAAGCAGTAATTTCATATTAACCCTAACCCGCACGAGATGCAATGAGATGCAACAATTCCTTGGTACCGGTCGGAAATTGCATCTCATTGCATCTCGGACTTTAACAACTATTTTTTGTCGCGAAAATGACTCTCATTGCATCTCGTTGCACCTCGGACCGTTTCCCCGCAGGAGACGAATGATTCTCATTGCATCTCGTACGTCTTCCCGGAAAATGACGCGTTGCTTCTC
>JAMKCH010008639.1:0-37424 GCA_023653785.1 Ophioderma brevispina
TCGCAAGGCTTCCGCGCCGCGGGGGACACAACCTCCGCCACCACCCAGACAGCTGATATATACGAAAACTCTGCATGGGCACTTCAATGCTAATTCAAACAAAACTTAACAATCAACTATATTTAACTTTTTAAACTGCTGATCATCCTATAAGCCATATTTCATTTGTTTCTATCAAATTTGAATGGGGGAAAAGGTGTTTTGAAAGCTTGATATACGAAATCTCGAGGAAACACTATGCCTTAATTCAAACAAAACTTAATCACGGACATATATTTACTTTTTTAAAATGGCTGATCATACATATATAAGCATGAAAAAAGCATATATACCATGTAGAGTGAACCATTTATCAAGTTGTTTCTATCGAATGGCATTGGGAAAATGTGTTTTGGAAAGTAAACATTCCAAAAGTTTGCGCTTCGCGCGGGAGGGGGACACCCCTCCCGCACCCACCACCCGGACAGCTTGATATACGAACTCTGCGTGAACGTTTTTATGCTTAATCAAACAAAACTTAACCATCAACTATAATTTATTTTAAAAATGCTAATCAATACCTATAATTTAAGTTAACCACTTAAAAATTTCAAGGGTTTATATCAAAAATGCATGGGGGAGGAAAATGTGTTTGGAAAGTAACATTACACAGGGCTTCTGCGCTTCGCGAGGGAGGGGGACACCCCCTCCGCCACCCACCCCGGACAGATTGATATACGAACTATGCTGAAACGCTTTATGCTTATTCAAACAAAACTTAACCCATCAACTATAATACTTTTTAAAAATGTAATCATACCTATAATTTAAGTGAAAACACTTAAAAAATTTCAAGTTGTTTCTATCAAAAATGCATGGGGAACATGTGTGTTGGAAAGTAAACATTCCAAGGAGTTCTGCGCTTCGCGAGGGAGGGGGGCACCCTTCCCGCACCCACCCCCGGACAGCTTGATATAAGAACTCTCCACGAACACCTTTAGCTTAATTCAAAACCAAAAACGTAATCCATCGACTATATATTTTACTTTTTTAAATGTGAATCATACCTATGTATAAGCATTAAAAAGCAGATGTATACACATGTAGAGTGAACCATTTATCAAGTTGTTTCTATCGAATTTGCATTGGAAAATGTGTTTTGGAAAGTAAATTGAAAGGGTTCTGCGCTTCGCGCGGGAGGGGGACACCCCCTCATGCACCCACCCCCGCCGGGACAGCTTGAAATTCTGCATGAACACTTTATGCTTAATTCAAAAAAAACTTACACCATTCACAACAATATTTTACTTTATAAAAGTGATCATACTTAAAAGCAATATTTCAAATTGTTTCCATCAAATTTGCATGGGAAACTGTTTTTGGAAGCGAACATTGTAAGGGTTCCCGCGTTTTGCGCTGGGAGGGGGGAGACCCCTACCGCACCCACTCCCAGACAGCTGATATACGAACTCTCCATGAACCACTTTTGAAATAAACAAAATTAACCCATCAACTACAGTTGAGTAATAATTGTTGGACAGAATCAAAAACACATGCAAGCGTGGACTGCGTGAGCCAGGGAGGAAACATCGCACCTGTTTCGCGATCGCGTAATTGGTCGAAGAACGAAGAATGCGCAGAACCTTCGAGGAGTTGTGCGTTACACGAGGTGTCGTATCGCCTGTCCACGTAATATTAATCCCAACTTAGGCTATATTTCCTTTTTAAACATGCTATCATACTATAATTTAAGTGAACCACTTATCAATTTCAAATTGTTTGTCAAATGCATGGGGAAAATGTGTTTTGGAAAGCAATATTGCAAGGGTTCTGCACCCACCCACGGACAGCTTGATATACGAACTCTCCAACACGTTATGCTTAATCAAACCAAACTTACCCATCAGCAACTATATTTACTTATTAAAAATGATCATACCTATAAGCATTAAAAGTGAACCCATTCAGAAATTTCAAATGTTTTTTATTATCAAATTTGCAGGGAAATTGTGTTTTGCGAAAGTAAAGATTGCAAACGGTTCTGCGCACAAAAAAAAAACAAAAAAACCCCCCTACATGCGCACACCCTGCGCGCTATACTTGAAAGGTGCATGACATTACCTAAAACCCCGGCCCCCAATATGAGGGGCCCTAACATAGAAAAACATGCCCAAATGAGTCAACCCGCCACCAAAAAAAAAAAGTACGTCCTCAAGTCATAGGCCCAAAAAAAATATCCAAGGGCCTATGGACTTGAAGAAAAAAAAAACTGTCCTCCAACCAACGAAAAAAACAAACTTGCCCTCACCCAAAACTTCCACCCCCCCCTTGAGTCTTACTGGTGCGCCCTTACGACAGCCGATATAGAGCTTCTCGATCATTTGTTTAGGACGCCTGGTCCCTTGCTCCATAATTCTTTATCTTACACTTTTCTTGCCTTCTTCGTCGGTCCCGTCCTCGGGTTGCAATGTTACTCCACTGTTAATTTTGAAGTAAACTTATATACACTCAAAGTTCATGACATTGTCAGAAAACAAGGCACTCTTTCCAGCGCTTTAGATATAAGTGATATGACCATTCCCGACAACTACAGGGGAAAAGTGTGATTGCCATGATAAAAATGACGAGCTTCCGCTTTCGCGCGGAAGGGGGATACCCACGCCCGCACCACCCCCGCGCCGCTACGCGCGCGTCGCGGGCCCATTAAATCAACAGCAAATTTAAAATATCTTGGCCCCCCACTCTAGTAGGTTGGATCGCCTGGCCCCTTATCCTGAACTCACTCCCTAAAATTCCTCCGCCGTACGATTAATCTTCAGTGCGCTGATTGGCTTGGAAACACGAAATTGCTTCTCAGGAGTTCCTTATAAAGTCATACACTGAATATCATTAGTGAAGATGAGCAAACATTTATCCTGATGAAAAGGAAGGTCTATTACTTTAAAAACCAAGATAAACCTTACAACAGTAAAGTAGACCTTTAGAGAAAAAATCCTGAAATCCATTTATTTCATCCTGAATCTACGGCTAGGCCAAGCACTTCCTCCGGCATGCGAGCACAAGTGCTCCCACGTTATTGGGGTAGACACGCAGAATGCGCAACAATCTCTCGGAAATACGCTATATTTACCACTTCATGATTGTTCACGCTAGCAGAAAAAGCTCTGCAAGAAACGGGAAAAAAGAGTATATTTTAAACGAAAGATAAAGAACCAACGAAAAAGTCACTTCAAATGCAATTTAATTTACCCCATCAAGACGAGTTGGGCCCTTCCGGAGGTAATGATAGTATTGAAGAGGTCTTTTGTTTGCCCTCCAGATCATCAAGCATGCGAAGAATACAATACATGCAAATGCCTTCACCTGAGCATTTCAGCTATTTCTACAGTATTCTCTGCATGCTTGGGTTGGCCTGGAGGCAGGGTCTGGTCAGTTACCTTTGAAGCGCCCTTATACAGTTGCCCACAAAAGTGCCATAGTCCGGTTTAATTGAGAAAGTTCTGAAATATAAATTTTGTTGCCACGGTCTTGTTCTTGTACCGTAACAGCTCGCTGGTAAAACAATCGGAAAAGTTCCATATGTACCCACCCCCCCCTTTTAAAAATTGTACAGGAAACAATCTATTTTTATATGTCTTACACTAACAAAACCCTAACCCTACGGCCAAAAATAAAAAAAGGAGGGTTACATGTAGAAACTTCAAAGGGGTTACATATGGAATCTTGTCAAAACAGGGATTTGCAAGAAGGCTAAGATGGAAGGCCCGCAAGACGCAAAACTCTTCACCAAAAGTTGCACTTATGGAGTTTTCAATGAGAATACAGGGTATGTTAACCACGACGGTCTGTCCCATTAAGTAAATGTCCAGCTTTTATTAATTTATTTCCAAATATACGTTCTGAAAAAGGTCATGAAAGAAAGAAAAATTGTTAGTAATAATTGGAACCCAACAAGATACGTGCGGTTCTTCTAAAACTTGAAAAAATATCCTTCTTGGATTTAAGTTTACACTGATTTGAATTGCAACGACGAACCAAATTGGGTGCCAGTGAAAACTTTGCTCTGACACGTGATGGCAAAATCATTCACGAATTAGGGGCATTTCAAAAGCAGGTAAGAAAAACGATTATGGTTCTTGGACCTTGCTCTGATTTCAGTAGTTGCGCATGGCTTAATGCGCGGGAATATAAATGATCGGTGAAACCCTGATACTTTTAGTAGAGGTCCTGTCTCTTTTTATCAATTGGTTCCGACAACAATAATCAAAAAGCGTTCGTCCTGTATGTGTCCCATTAAGTTAATGCTTGTGTGAACCTTGGAATCATCTCGTTTGTATTGCAAAAGTAAGATGCAAATATTTTGATCCTGTTGAACAAAGTCGGCATTATTCATTTCATAATACTACTACATACAAAGTGGAGTCAATGAAACCTGGTATTCGCTCATTTTCAAAGCGAAGGTGAAATGCCACAGAGTTTTCAATAAATTTGAAGGTTTTTTAAATTGATCCACTCTTTCGTTATAACCGGGTGTCTCAACAAAAGGAAACCCTCAAAGTGCCCTTATATTCACGGGAGGAACAAAGTAACCATTACAACTTAATACACATCTGAACAGTGCATTTCATTAGTTTCCGACACCGAAAAGATCTTTACCAAGAGGATGCATATTGACGAGTTATGGCCGATTGAAAATTTGTACCAACTTTTTAATTTTATCCACGGATTGTTAACTCTCAGTAGTCTTTAGGGACAATACACATTCTCCAAGTCATTCGTTGTTACTAATTTTCTTTTGTTTTGCGACAAAGGTCATTTCTGATATTGAAAAGTTTAGTTTCGTTATTAGAAATTCCAAGATCTTGCATCATTTTCTTTTACTGCGCGCTCTTCCCCTACTGGGGAAGTTGGCCGCTGGACACGGATGCGGGCTTGCGTTTTCTTTTCCATTTCCATAAGCGACTTCTAATCATTTTGTCCGGCGATGATTGCAAAGGCAGCGGTTATTCTGTTGCGAAGATCACAAGAATTGACTCCGCTAGACTTCGCCCAGAGGAAACATTACGCAGGAACCACCAGCAAAATGCCAGAACTTCGCTAATGAATAACAGCTGCCTTGAAGCATCTGACGGACAAAAATGATTAAAAGTCAAACACCTTGAAATGGAGAAGAGAGCGCAAAGCCGCATCCGTCGCATGTCTAGGGCAGCAAAGTGGGGGTGGGGGGGGGGGGAGAGCAGCGCAGTAAAGATGAATGAGGCAAGATCTTAGAATTCTAATAATTGAAACTAAAACGTTGGTCAAATCAGAACTGGTTCTTGTCGTAAAAACAAAAGAAATCTAAAGCGAAGAATGTGCTGGAGAAGGTGGTATTGGCTAAAGAAACTTAGACGAGCATGGACGAGTAAACACTCCGAGGATTAAAATGAAAAAAGTGGTACAAAATTTTCAATCGGCAATAACTCGGTCAATACATGTGTCCTTTTGGAAAGATTCTTCGGTGTTGGAAACCTAATGAAGTGTACTTTTCAGATGTGTTATTAATTTATGGTTTACTCTTTTCTTCGTGAAATAGAGAGCGCTTCGAGGGTTTCTGTTTTGGGAGACACCCGGTATCGAAAACGTCTTAGATCCAAAGATTCCTAACAACTGTCTTGTCTTGACTTATTTCGAAAGTGCGTTATTCAAAATATTAATAAAAAAAAACTGCAAGTTAATATTGACCAGATCCCCTGCAGGAGCACGAGAATGGATCGAAAGGTCATACAGAAGTCGTTAGATATATGATTGGGTCAGTGGTTCCTGTGACCAAAGTACCAAAATGGAACACCACAAACCTATGGAACACGCGGCAAACACACACCACACCAACACACACAAGCTCTAACCAACTGGGAACACAGGCAAAACACCAGACGGAATCTGATTCGCAAAATGCCCCAAGTGCCCTTTTAAGCCAGGGGGTAGGTAAACACAGACAACTAAGTTAATCGGAGAGACAGTAGCACCCGGGAAGACGTTTCATATAAGAGTTCCGGTATACCAAATTATGTATTGCAATTGATCTGTCATGCGCGTATGCATTTGCGCGGGAACGGAATTGCAATAGCTCATTTGCATAATTGGACTTCTTATGAAAACGTTCTACCAAAACACAGGTGATTCACTAAAGAGTAAAATGGTATTTTCGACGAGAAACCCTGGCCCCTCGTGTGGTTCATTTGGTAATAAATCATACGCAAATAATTTAAAAAAAACGTTTAGGAGTACTACCGGGCAATGAACCTTTGGACACAAAGTCAAAGGAATTTTTGGTCCAAAATTTTCAAACAATTTTTCAGGGCATATAAAGTCTACGAGGCTTGCAAAACTTTGTGAAAAACCACATAGTTTTATACAAAATTGGGCTTTTATGGTTGCGTAAAATAATAAACACAAATGTTTCAAAAGGACAGGCCTAAACTGGGGGTATCTCTGGAATATCCCACAATCCAAAGGCAACCCAAATCATAACTTATGGAACTGAACGTGGTCTAAGAAGATATTAAATGCTATGCTTAATGTTTTATTAGATCTTATTACTCATCATCCCATGTGGACATTAGACAATCGTTCCATCAGGGTCAGCACTTGAGGATACCAGTCTTTGAAATTTTATGAATAGCTAACTAGTCAATATTCATGAAGACATTTGTATGGGGTGGTCATATTCGAGGACCAAATATTGTAAACGGGACAGAATTACAGCACAGTAGCCTATGGGACCTTGGGAAAAACGAGCAATTGCTTCATTAAGCATAAAACCGCAAGATCGGGCTCAGCTCAGAATTTGAGAATATAAGCTTTTCTCAAGGGATATCTAGTGATCATGAATAAAAAACGGGGGTGAAATCCACCGAAATGCCCGTTAACACCATTCTGGATCCGGAATATCATGTTTCAGTTTAAGTTGACATTTTCGATATGAAGGACGTCGCTTTGATAGTAACATAGTAACAAGTATGTGAACAGAGGTTATGTGTATATGCATAAAACAAGGTTTGTTAGAAATGATGGGCCATCCCGAGAAAATCTCGAGTCAGCCCTTTAACAACAATAACCCTCTGTTTCCCCAAATAAAACTTGCCACATTGCTTGAAAATGAATAATAAAATGTCACAGATCAATTTCGTGTCCCTAATAACAGTGACCAATGGATACACATAGACTTCAGAAATCATGGAGCTAAAGTATCCAAACAACTGGTCGTTCGAGGGAGGCGAAAAAACACTTCAGATACCGATCTGGGAGTGCAGGGCAGCTTGAAAGATTCCATAGAGAAGGAATTTCATATTTCGTGAAAATGTGCAGTGCCACTTTAAACATTAGAGTTACGAATTTATATTTAAAAAATTAAAACAGCCAAGAGCTTGATAGTTAAAATAAGTCTATAAGGTATTTAATTTGTATTATAATAAGATAAGGACCTAGCCCAATGCATTCGTCAGCCCGGATAATCACACACGGCCGTATGGGTCCGTGCAGGCAAAGGCAGCCCGAGATCAGTTATTCGATATCAGTGATTGGACTGTATTTCGGGTTCTACTAGAATTTGCTGTGGTGTGACGTATCTGATGGCCGGGCATTATCTGGATGGACCGTGCATTATCTGAAAAATAATGCACCGGTTAAAACAATAGATAATGTAACACGAGGGGAGTGGTATGATTGATAAATATAGGAATTGCTGCTTCCTATGCTCATTGTCTCATAATAAATGCCAATGAATTATATCATTGCCGGTATTGAATGTTCACACTTGTCACAAATGTATCAATGGCCAGGTCTCCGCGGCCCTGGGTTTGAATCAGTGATGGTTTACAGGCGTTTTACAGTAAACTTGAATCCAATGACCTTGGTCAATATTAGGTGTAGCCCAATAATGTTATTGTAAGTCTCCCATCCCACGTGGGGTATTGGCGGTGTCCATTTGGTTGATCGAAAACTGCTGGCACTCATTTGTGAGTCTTCTATGGATCCATTCTTCGAGGCCGAGAGGTCTGGGGCATCCATCATGACTGTAGCAAGAATCAAATAGTTTATAGTGCCAAAACTACATCACCAATGGACGCGGTTTTCTTACTGAGGTTGGGACCTGACCGGGGGGCCAGTGCCTAGGTCCCTTACAAAAAAACAAATTCCAAACACCTGAAGATTACGCAATCGGTTGGGACGTTTTCAAGGGACGATTTTTAGCGTGGTGAACCGGGAAGAAAGAAGAAGCGATCATCCAAGATGCTTCAGGTATGACAAACTGCTTGGATATGATCGTCATGACGAGTGCTGGGGAGGGAATGCTGGGAGGCACGGTTCAGGATGATTTTTTTTTTGACTTAACTACATTCTAGCAGAAGGCCTGGAAGACCATAAACCGCATCACCGGCAGAGTTCCCAAAAATCGAAATGCCCAATGACTGCCAACTCAATTGTTGAGCCACACTCATAGCAAAAGGTCGCTTCAAGAATATTGATAAGGATCACAACTCATCTGTTAAAAAAGAGATCACCAAACTCCGTAGAGCTACTGGAGTGGACGGGTCACTTTCCACACCCTTCGCACTAAACGAGCTTACCTCTGCTATCAGCCAACTATTAAGAGTGGAAAAGCCCAGTGGCCTGATAATATACCAGCGGAGTTTCTGATGCACTGTGGCCCACGATGACTTGGATGGCTCCAGGAGTTCTACACATGTTGCCTTACCAACCAGTCCTTACCCAAGATCTGGAGGATGGCTACCATCATCGTACTCCCCAAACCACTCCCCAAAGCAAACAAGCCTGTTGACAACCCCTAGAACTACCGCCCAATATCACTACTGTGTGTTTCCTTCAAACTCCTTGAGAGGCTGATCCTGGCCTGGCTGGAGACAGTCGTTGAATCCCTTCTGCCTGACGAACAAGCAGAATTTCGACGTGCCGGTCCTGTCCATCAGATTGTAAAACTTTCAAATGATATTGAGGAGAGCATTGAAAAGCATCGTAAGGCAGGAATCATCTGGTGGACTTACTGTAGCATATGACATCGTGTGGCACCCAGGGCTTGACACTCAAGCTTCTCAGCCAATCCCGATCGCGAGTGGGCGCGCCTTGGTACATTCATATTAAACATGCTTTCAAACCGGGCTTTGTTCTTAAAACCAGTGAAAATGGGCAAGCAGTCGACTGTCTCGTCTGAGGAACGGAGTCCACAAGGATCATAATGGTCCCATTCGTGTTCAACGTGTATATCAGTGACTTACCTCAAACAACATCTAGACAATATGGCTACGCCGACGATCTTGTCCTTCTTCACTTCTACACTTACTGCATATACGGTCACACCGCTACTGCCTTTCATCCTAATACCAAAGAGGCTCATCGCCAGCTCCAAATCAACCTCAATGGTGCGCCTCTGCCGTACAATCCTACACCAACTTATCTGGGAGTGAAGCTTGATTGGCAGCTTACTTATCGGCAGCTATATCGAGTCAGTATGTGCAAAGGTATCTTCGAGGAATAACCTCCTGTGCCGCCTTGCTGGATCTTCATGGGGTGCTAGTCCATCCACTCTACGCACCACCGCACTGGCTCTAGTATACAGCCCTGCTGAATATGCCGCCCCAGCATGGTGCAATAGCTCTCACACAAAAAAGGTGGACACAGTTCTCAACGAGACCATGAGAACCATTACTGGCTGCCTTCGTCCCACTCCATCTGAGTTTCTACCAGTGCTTTCAGGCATTGCACCTGCAGTGCTTCGGAGAGAACATCACACACATAAACTGGTGAACACGGCTCTGTTGGACAACAAGCACCTGCTGCATAATACTGTCAAATAATCACACCAGCTTGGCAGACTGCGCTCTCGTCGACCTTTCTGTCGACACGCCACTAAACTCTCCAGCTCCCCATTCAACATCTTACAGACATTGAACAATGCCTGGCTAGATACCCCAAGACCAGACCAATTCACTATCACACCTATGACAGAACTCCCATCTGGTAGCAATCTTCCACCCAAAGAACGTGTCACCTTGAACAATACTCGCACAGGAGTCGGTCGTTTCAACAGCAATATGCACCGATGGGGGCTGCGACCATCTCCAGCCTGCCAATGTGGCTCTCCATCACAGACTGCAGATCACATTCTCAATAAGTGCACTACCTTTCGTCTACCGGTGGATATAGACCTCTCAAACCCCAACCAATCAACAGTGAGCTGGCTTCACCAAATTCAACACATTTAGCTGCTGCCTCGTACGCAAGAAGACGAAGCGTTGGTGTCATTTCCACAACCCTCACACCATTTGCACCTCGGCTTCACACACAGCCCCAAAATTGTTCAGCCGTTCTCAATAGTGCCGTCACACCGGTTAGGCTTGATAAAATCATGATTGCATGATGCTAGTCCCACTTTGAAACCTTCATTGACTGTCTTCATGTGAGTTTTCTCTCGGATTTATTGCCAGTAGCCTTTTTCCCTTGGGACATAGCAGTTCTCCGAAATTCTTGCGATTTTCAAGTGGACAAGATTTGTGTGAAAGGAATAGAAACGTGATAATTAGCTTGTATCGATAGAGGGCAGCTCATTAAGTGATGTTACGTGACGTCCGAATATTTAAGAAATGGCCATGTTGTTTGATTTATTGGATTTTTTTTTACACATGTAGAAGCTGCAAGAATGTCACTGCATGCGCAATCGATAAATAGGTGTAGCAAATACACAAATCTATCATTGATGGCTACTTTTCCCATCAAAATCAGAATTATGAGTGAAGCTGGGCGAAAGTTTGGCGAATGATATTTCAAACTTTCTTCCTTCTAATCATCTCTCCGACATTGTGTCATAAGTGGACATATTTTATGGCAAATCCTGAAGATTTATCCTTTGTATTGGTACTATATTTGACACGCATCGGTGTGTAATAACGTACTATGTTTTATTAGCATAGATTCAACCCTTACAAATGTGTTCTGTTTCTGCCTGTCGCCCTGGTCGAAGCAGCCCAATCAGGAGATGTCTTGCACACGGCACGCTGTATAATGTGCATTAATTATGCCCGATATTTGTCCCAGCTGTGACCTTTGAACTGCGCATGCTCGGGTCAGTGAATGAACATTCGTATGGCGTCAACAGGGATGTTTCCATCGTGAGGAATTAAAATTGGTCAGACATATTAGTGATAATTTTATCCAGGATCGCGGTTCCTCTAGTCAGCCTATCAACAACTTTTACATACAATAGCAAAATGGCAAATTTGTATATCAATAGTCAATTAACGGAAACTTAATTGTTATTATATCGATGGACTGTTGCAAATAATCAAGTAACAAGGTCTCATTTGGATCGTCAGGACGATTTATACCTGGACGATCTATTTCCTGGACGATCTACGCTATTGTTCCTATTGTTCCCTTAATGGCAATTATCTTTAATCCATGTCCTTAACACACAATGGGTGATTGAGATCAACTCCACCCCCAGAATCTAATTAAACAGGTTAACCGTGCAGAGCATTAGTGTAGGCCTACACACGTAAATTTTAAAGTAACACTTTTTTTGATAGTTTGTTTTTTATACTATGGTTGCTCTTTTTCTTTTCTTTTTTATTTCACAAACGTGCAATAAGGGACGGGAAAATATTTAAATTTAAACCTGAACTTTTTTCAACCTTAGGGCTTTTGGGACTTTGGAAAGGATCTGGGATTTCTTTATTTCTTTATTTACTTCCTTTCTTTCTTTCTTTATTACTGTAACACTTATCATTTGGTAGTCTGGGTGTCACATTCATCACACAGGGCATACACAAACTTAAAGAATGGCATGTGAGAGTTCTCGAGCATCTTCTTGATTCGGCTGTGCCACGATTCAACACGAAAAGTTATCGCGGAAGAGTAACACTGAGTGACGGGTGATTGATTATTGATAAAGCGCGCCGACATGAATAGGGATTAATCGTAGATCGTCCATACAGCTTAGCCTGGGACAGGGGGTACACAAATGATCACATGATCATACGGGGATGTGCCTCCAACATGCGTCTATTAAAGGTGCAACGAGAGATTTTGAGGCACCCAGATATTGTGTCATAATAGTGATTTCATATAGATTAGACACTCAATAGATCTCTTACCTTGTGTTTGGCTACAGAAATGTCTTAAAAGAGAGAAAAAAAGTGATTTTGACTTGCTTATATTTCAATATAAAACATAGGCTGAATTTCGTATTTGCTCCTATACGAAATTAGAAATTTCACAATTTTTGTACCAAAGAAACATTTCTCAGCTTAATCCTTTCAGGTGGCGGTAGTTTTGATGGAAAGCTTTACATCACGGCAAAAATCAGAATTTTCACATTTTTTAGGGACACCTGTTATTTGAAATCTCTCGTTGCACCTTTAAGCCTTGATGGGTGTTTGCATCTCGGAAGAGGTCGTAAGAGTATCTTGATGTCGGATGATGGTACTTCTTCCCTCGACTGCAGATCACAACACCTCAGTAGCTTAGTTTTCATTACTGACCCTCAAACCATGTTATATTTGTATAGCATTCAACAACATCTAAACCTACTTAGCTACATGTTGTGCATGTTTTATTTAAGAGCATGCTTACCTGTTCCGCAATGTCCACCGGGGCAAAATGAACATGAACAAACGTTGGGAACTTTGCATATCCCTCCACTCTCTCCGCAAACTGCTGAGCAACTTACTGTAAAGTAAATGACATTGATAAATATTCTCTAGAATGATGATAAGGGCATCGTAAGGCATATAAAGAAATAATGGGCCTGTCGAACACGCGAAGTAAAATAAGGAGAGAAGTGAGTATGGTAAAAAATATTTGACCAGGGGGTTAACATTTTCCAGAAAACATGTAAGTATTATAAATGCATTCTTGGATCCATTCGCCGTATGTATGCAAAGAAGAATTCTGCAGGTCAATATAGTCAAAATTTTCAGAATGGGGATTAGGACACTTTAACATTGGAGATTTATTTGCCATATGCGAGGTGTCCAGTTGAATGTGAATATGAAATTCTTTGGGTCATGGATCAATGAAACAAAGGTACCCACATTTCACATATAAATACCCTACATGTATTTTAATAAACTGGAGTTTGTAACCTACTGTAGCCTGTGATAGACACAAAGAAGAATAAAAAGTGATTTCAACTGAAACCTTCAAGGGTTTAAAAATGTTGGCCACCTAAACTTGTACAGTATCATTCTCCATTAGCCCCCTCCCCTACCCCCATTTAAAGGGTGATTACATGTGCACCTATGTGCACATTTATGGTTGTGTGTTAACTTTAACGATATTTAAAAGTACAATAAGTTTAAAACTGCGCTTTTCTTAGTATTTCCACTGTTTTCCATTTTGGCCAAAATAACCTTAGTGCTAAATACCGGTATTTACCGCCCGGTATTTCCCGCCCTAGGAAATACCAAGAATTTTACCGGCCTACCTTGAAATATCGCAATTTCGATGGAGTGGGGCGAGATTGTTGATCGGGTCACCCACTTCTGGTACACAACTACATAACTGAGAATACCTAAGAATTGTAGATCGTCAGAGCTCCGTTTTTGTGTCGCCAACAAGAATTTACAGGAGGAACATACCAATCCTCAATTCTGTCTGGCCTTTTTATCATAATTTTGCTTCATTTTGGCCTGCTGTCTGGTATTTGACCTTTCTCAATTTAGCACTTGCCATCCATGTTCCCATGCTTGCATTGACATCTAACAATCTGGATCGAATATCTTGACTTCTTCCTCTTTTAAAACCCTTTCTTGATCAAATCTAATGGCCCTCGAATATGTCTACCATACATGAAATGAAATGGTGAATATCCCGTGAAATCTGATGGTATTTCACGATATGAAAACAAAAAAGGGGTAAATGCCTATCCCAGTTGTTTGTTTGTTGCATATCAAGATAATTGACCATGTTTGGCGACGTAGCAATAAATCTTTCTGTTAGCCCATTGGTCTGTTGATGGTAAGCATATCCTGTTGAATACCAAGCCTTTCACACATGTTATTCATAACCTTTGACATTAATTGAGTATCTCTATCATGTATGATTTCAGTAGGTAAACCAGTTCTAGAAAAATAGCATTGCTTGAGCTACGGTTTTAGCTTTCTGATTTGGCATTGGTGCTGCTTCTGGATATCTACTGCTACAATCACAAACAACCAAAATATATTTGTTGCCTTGCTCTGTTTCAGGTAATGGTCCTTTAATGTCAATACCAACTCTTTTGAATGGTGTGTCAACAATAGGAAGTAGTTTCAGCAAATGTTTTTGCTGTTTAGACTTGGATTGAATTTGGCATTGATGACAGGATTTACAGAAATCTCTGATATCATGATTCATATTTGGCCAATAAAAATGCTGAGCAATCCTACCTTTGGTTTTATGTGACCAGATTTACCGTGAGCAATTTCCATGATACATGATATGTTGTCTTTATCATTTAGTAGACATGAATACTTGAATCTCATTGTTAACAGGCTAAAAAATATTTCTGTATTGCGTGGTAGGAAATTGCTAACCATGTAATATATTCCCGTATTGCGTGATGATTACACCAAGTATTAGACCACTACTTTAAAAGACTACTACATACATTAAAATCTATGTATGTAATGATTTTGTGCATCTGTGGAAGAGGCTGTTCTGATCCAGCCCCCTCTGAGAAGCACAATCCAATATGTCCGTTTTTTTCAACACACTGGTTTGGCTGCTGGCAATACAAAACATATTAATACAGTAAATCTTCTAGTATGTTTTTCATTAACAAATACATTTTTGAAATTTCCGTGTGTTTTGAGAAATGGTGACCACTGCCAGGAAGTCTTTCAAAGAGGCGAGTCTAAGGTTTCCCCAGACTACAGTGGTTAGGCATACTCTGCAGAATTCAACTGCTAGTACTGAAGTCTGTGCACTGGCTACCATGACAGCCTGTCTGGTCTAGGACTACCTTATTGGGTATTGGGAATGGCAGCTAAAACTATAGCTGGTCTACAATGACTGAGTTTATGTTGTTCTAGATGTGTAATTTGTAGGCCTCCATAGATGATACTAGAGACAGGCCTAGACTAGGCCAGGTCCCGTGGTCTCTAGGCCTAATATCTAGGACTTGGTCTTGAACGTTTTTAATTTGGAAATTGCTTAGTCTTTATCTGACTGATAATCCAGGTTTAGATAAAATTGAATCTGATCTACTTTAGGCTTACCACTTCCAATATCCATGTATATTAATGATAAATTCGGTTTCCCCTGTTGGTTACCTATGGTTGGGTGTTGTATCACATTCAGCCTACGCCCGCGCCCTCATGTGATACGGCACCCAACCATAGGTATTTTTTCCGTATTGCATGAACAAACAGGTGATAGTAATAATATTGGCTTGGGAGAACAATTTGACCCCCCACTTGCTTACGCAACCTTGTTTCAGCTCTCCATTTTCTCATAATAATACCATTTGTCAATGGCCAAATAGTAAATCAGAATCATTTTGATCTTGAGTGATAGATGTTCTGATATTTCCAAGGTTCGTGGTTTTGCAATGCTATCAACTTTTCCACATCACCCTGTAATAAAGACCTGACATTATCATGAACTTCATTATGTGACTCACTATTGTCATGTGACTCATTATTGTCACCGTTGTTGACATAATCTCTCATATTATCTTGAAACAAAATTATTTATTTTTCAACTTCTTTCAAAATATCATATCCGTAATCCTCAATTTCGATGCTATTCATAGCAGCTAACGCTAAGTTCCTGTTTAGAAGAAATTCTCCTAACCCATGACTCTTTATCCCAACCTTCTCACCTAGCAAACGATTCAAATGCTGTAAACGTATTGGTCTGCGTCCTTCTTGTCCGTGAAGTTTTGTTGATACCGATCAAATTGGTTACCCTCTGAACTACTACAATTAGTTACTATATACGGTTTGAGATGTGGCTTGCAATTTCAATTTTTCCAACTCAAAATCACTTTCTTTTTTGTCTGTCTTCCCATGTCCTTTTTTTCTTTCTTCTCCCGTTTCCTTTCTTTTTTCTTTATTCCCTCCTTTTTCTTTTTGTCTTTCTTCTTTCTTCCTTTTGTCTTGTCTTCCCTTTCTTTTTCTTTCTTAACATGTTTCAAAAACTGTGCCGTGGTCAACAAAACCTGAACACAATTTATGTTTACCAAAATTTCCCCATCTTGGGAATTTTGACTGTATTGGCTGGTTATCTGAGTCCGAGGCATTTTGATTGTGTTGAGATATTACAGTCACAATATCTGAAGTATATACATACAATAACACTCTTATTAACACTCCAATTTTTACGCTAAAATATTTTTATATCCCTTACGTCCCTAGAGGAAAATGACTAGCAACCTGACAATCACCGCAAAAAAAAGATGTACTAGGAGCGCACTTTTCCCGTAAACACAAGGCAGGGTTCCGCTCCGTGATTTCTGAAAAGTGGCAAAGGGATATAGCGAGTATGTCACACTAAACTGTAATGGAATACGAGCAAACCCACAACAGCTATGGTATTATATATCCCTTAAATACCTAAATGTCATTTTACCACTTAAATTCTAACAATATTTGTAATTAGCACAGACAGCGATGACGATATAGCCTACCTGTTTCACAGTTATCACCTTCATATCCTGCAGAGCAGGTACAAGTGTACTCATCTATGCCATCTTCGCATATCCGTCCATTCAGACATGGATAGGAACTGCATTCATTAATATCTGTAAATGAAGGATATATGCATTTCCTTAGAATAAAATGCATTAAATGGCTTAAATCGATTATAGATGGGCACCGCTCAAAAACGGCTATACAAATGGGCTCTTAAAGTCTGACTCAGAGATTTCGAAATATTATTTTTTTGTGTAATAATGAAAAATAGTCAACTAGAACTAAAGATAGTAACCTAAAATGCACAATTCCGAAATTTGAGATGAATCGGATTTTTCGTTTTGATGCAGTAAACATTATGTGTAGTATTACGTCCCATAGGATACTGTGTATAACAAAAATTCCGTTTCCGGAATTTTATAACAAAGTTGTGATTTTCTATATGAAGGAATTCGATTTAAGCTTAGCAATTTCACACAGTGATTAGTATATGGACAAGCATTATGTAAATGCAAAAAACACGATTTTTTTTTTAAATTGAGGGCGCCCTCCTCAGGAAATCTCTGAGTCAGCCTTTAATCCAAAGGAAAAACACTACTACTTTTCTTTAAAAATATATATATAGTAAGGTGTTTTGGGCGGCTTGACTTTTTACATACCTGTATTTTCAGATATTGCCAGCGACGAAACAAACTAAGGTGACGTCGGGTTATTTAAAGAGGCATGAGGCCATTTCCAGAAGGAAGCGCCCCAAGTTTTTTAGAACCCGGTTTTTTTTCACATTCGGAATGCTCACAATACCTGATGTAAATAAAGCCGAATATGCCATCTTTATGTAATAAGATGATGATTTAGTATCAAAGCATGTTTTTTGAGACGATTACGATAGCAGGCAAGGCCAAAACAAAGTGTGCGGTTTTCTTTTGTACTTGTTTGTCGAATAAACTTTCGAATCGTCCTCGGTAGGTGGTTTACAACCGATCAAGATTTATGAGAAATTCGTATTCTCGAAAAAAAATCTCTTCCTGTCAAAATCAAACGGTAAGTATTATTGTAGGGCCCGCCCTATGTTCACTGGTGACCCTGATAAATTGACCAGCCTTCACGGAAAAAGTACATGTCATTGTGATCCTGATTTTATTCTGTAAGGACTGCTGAATTCATCATGGTCAGCAGGAAGTCAGCAGGTCACCAAATGGCCCAACCAGTAGTATCATTAAGTACAGGGTGAGTCAAAGAAAAACTTGAACCTGATTTTGTCCGCCATTTTTAATTTTCAAGTAAAACATATCTAACATATGTGATATCATCTGAACGTTTATTTCATTATCTTAATTTGCTGCAAAGATCATTCACATCGGTTAGGTATAGACCGAGTTACAGTCGTTTGAATCAAGTAGTCGGTTTTCTGCTCTGTCCACGGATTCATATCAAAATGAACAGCGTTCAACGAAGGAAATCCGTGTCCAGAAGAAAATCAGGCTATTTATTGACTGCAGGATAAATGTTACACTATTTAGCCCCACAAAATTCAGTCACAATTTACCATCGATGCCCTCTTACCGTTTCTACATCGTCATCACTCATAAAAAATCATTGGAAAAATAAAATAACACGTATCAGGTTCTGGAGGAGTTGAATGAATCATACCATATGAAGGAACAGGCATCAGTGACAACCTCTTGGGGTTTAAAGTATTGTGTATATTTGTAGAGCAAAATAAACAACATCTTGAAAAAAAAGTGTTTCAAATAAATCTTACCATTATCACTGGCTTTTGCACCATTAAGATACCACTTTATTTGACATAAACATAGTGTGAAAAGCGGACTACTTGATTGAAAAGACTGTAGCTCGGCCTATACTTAACCGATTGGAATTATCTTTGCAGCAAATTAAAGATAATGAAACAGGCTTTCCGATGATATCACATAAGTTAGATGTATGTTATTTAAAAACTCAAAATGGCGCACACAATCCCGGTCAAGTTTTTTGACTCACCATGTAGTATACAACCATTCCATCACCGTTCGGACTTTTGGGCAAGACATTGGATATCGACCATTATCGGCTATTCTTTGATGCTAATGGGACCAAATCAATACTCAACCGGCCGGCGTTTTCCGGTTCTGCCCGGTTTCAGGCGGTTCATTTAATCCACTCAATCTTCTGAATCCTTTTATCCGATTACGTAATTCAGCAAACTCAATGAATTAATTGAACCGCGCGGAACCGGGCAGAACCGGAAAACGCCCGCCAGTTGAGTATTGAATTCGTCCTTAAGCGAATCAATACACCTTTTACCCCCGTATGATCCGTTCACGAATTTTACCATGTTAATATCCAAAATGCTCAAGGGTGCATGATTTTGAATCAGTAGAATATTGCCTAGAAACATTTTGTGCACACTCTTGTACAAGGTCATATGAAATGTTTTATGGTCTACTGCTGTGCTATAACGCAAATTGGCAAAGCGAACCAATTTAATTCAAGGATTAAATAAATAATAAATGTAGACAATGTATCAAAGCGCTTTACATTTATTCCGCTGCCACTAGAATATGTCAGCTGCCTTGTCTTACAAATGCCCAGAGGTCTATATTTTGAAATTTTTCATTACGCTCTCCTGTAATGGGATTGACCATTCTTAATCCCAAAGATAGTCACCTACTGTCTGTTCAATTAACTTAGATGTCCGGTTTTTATTAATTATTTCAAAAAATATACGCTTTCGAAAAAATCACGAAAGAAGAGTTGTTATTCATCATTGGACCCAACAAGATCATTGGGTTCCAACTTGAAAACATATTTCTTCTTTGGATTTGTATTCAATTTACACTGATTTTCATTGACAAACGACAACAAACTGGGTCCAGGTGAATATTGACTTTTGACTCTGAAACTTTAATGACAGACCCATTCACGAATTAGGGGCGCTTCAAAAGCATGTTAATATTAGCAATATTATTGATTCGTGGACCTTACTGTGATTTCAGGTGTTTGAGCGTGCATTAATGCATGGGCATATAAATGCAAAGTTGAAATACCGATACTTTTAATAGAGGTCCTGTCTGTTTTATTCAATTGGTTACGAACAAAAGAATCACACAGCTCTCCTGTAATGTCGTCCATTCAAGTTAAAGCAATATTAGCACATTTTTTTGAAGGGCGCCCCCAATTTTTCAAAAATTACACGGTTGCATTGGTAACTGGCTAGTAAACTATACCTGTGAATGGTTAAGCTCGAAAATGTCTATGTGTCACAAACGAAGGAATTTACTACTAGAATAATTATTATCGGGGATCCCCGATAATAATTCAACGGCTGCTGGAAACGGCCTTCCAATGTGAAATAGCCGGGAAATAGCGCCTTGTACGTGTCTACGCTCATCCATTAGTTGTTTTAAAAAAAAAAAAAAAAAAAAAAAAAAAAAAAAAAAAAAAAAAAAAGTGATAAATACGCATTTTTTAGCATTCTCGTTCGCAGGTATAGTTTCCTAGACAATTACCAACGTAACTGTGCAAAAATATCAAATTTTGAAAATTGGGGGCGCTCTTCAAAAAATGTGCCAATATTGCTTTAATGCCGTGTGACACCTTGGATATCATCTCGTTTGTATTGCAAACAACAGTTCGGATTTGATCCTGTTGAACAAAGTTGGTATTATTCATTTCATACCAGTGGCGGACAATATTGATCGTGAATAACATCCTCTGACGACAACTTTTACTACCTACAACGTGGAGCCAATGGAACCTTCCACAAAACGTAATTGCTAATGGTACCAAACCTTTAATCGCTCATTTTGAAAACGAGGGTAAAATACTCAGATTTCAATAGATTTGAAAGTTTAAAATGTCCCATTCCTTTTGTCATGTAAAAAACGTCTTAGGTCCAAGGATACCAAACAACTTTCTTTTCGTGATTTATTTCGAACGTGCGTATAGACCTATTCAATATGACGTCAGCCACCAGACATGTTGGTGGACAAGATGCATACATTCCAGGACAACAATACATTAAGCTGTCAATCGATCCATGTTTAACGATTGCACAGGGATCATTGACAGGTGAATGTATTGTAGTACTGGAATGCGTCTATCTTGTCCACCAACATGGCTGGCTATTGAATAGGTCTATTTTTTGAAATAATTAATAAAAAACAGACATCTAAGTTAATTGAACAAACAGTAGTAATGGTGTTACAACACAATACTACTGAACGATACACTATGTCACAGTGTACACGTTTACAATCGTGTAAGAACGATTCAACTTGGCAACAGGGTTGCTTGAAATCGGCAGCGACAGTTCAAAGCGTGATTAAAATGATGCTAGCAAAAGCTAAAGGACATTAAAACCTAGGGGCGTCCACCTCAAAATAAAACTATCATCTCTATAGAACATATTTCTACATCAAATGGTGACATAATCTTTCGAGGACACCCTCTAGAATTTTTGTTAAAAAAATTTAAAGTTGCAGCAAATTTCACATTTTTGCATCGCGATGTTCAAACTCGTGAAGGATTATGGGTAGTCTGGCAAGTCAGAATTCATAAACGGCAGCATATTTCAGAAATAAGACTAGGAGTCACGCAGGCGGCTGTAAGTCACCACTGACCTCTACACATGGATAGCGGGTCTGAGTCGCCGACACTGACCTCTACACATGGATAGCGGGTCAGAGTCGCCGATTGAAACATCAGGAAGTTGGTTTTGGACCTCTACAATATGGCGGGAAACAATGCATACACTTTGTCCAACAATAGAACATCTGTGTGGAATATGTGCACCAGCAGGTGTATGCATTGTTTCCGCCATATTGTATAAGTCCAAACCCACTTCCTGTTGTTTCCTCGGCGCCATTCAATCAAACTGTGGGCGGCAGCCCGCTATCCATGGTCGAGGCGTGGTCCGCCGAGATGGCACACAACAGGATGTTGTTTTTGGACCTCTACATATGGCTGGTAAACAAATGCATACAACCTTGTGCAAAGTTAAAGAATTTTTGTATAACAAATAGAACTCTGTGTTGAATATGTGCACCATCAGGTGTATGCATTGTTCCTCGCCATATTGTCAAGGTAAAAATGCAACTTCCTGTTGTACACAGGCGACCATTCACCTGTCCGCTATCCATGTTGTAGAGGTCAGTGCAAGCAACTATAAATAATACTGTTTACTGTGAGGTATAACTTGTCCACATACGAAAACGCTGTGTGGAAACTCTCAGCTCAAATCGATGTCCTTCATACCAGAAAATTCCGACTTTATAACTAAATTCCTGGATCCGGAAATTGTCATTATAACCACCTTTCCTATTTACTTTTTTTATTGTACACATTTATCTACTGCTCCAAACAGAAAGCCTCGATATATCTTAAATTTTGGAAGTGAGCGGTTTTTAAGGTTAAAAAGTTATATTTCAGAGATCTGAGTCCCTTTTAATGTGCTCCGCGGTGTCTTTTCGATTCATTACTTGCGAACTTAAGGGTATAGAATTATTTCTTTATTTCACAGCAAAACTCCTATGAAAATGCTCCTTTCAATCACCAACGGCAGCGCCAGTTTTTCAATAGTATGCGGCGATTAAGAACCGTGTACAAACTGTCGGTTGGGCTTTCCGGGGGAGGGGACAGCATATTTTAATAAACGCTTTCATTATTTCAATTTTGCATTTTTTTTTTTTTTTAAAGTTTAATTAATTTCAGTTTTAAATTTCACGAATTTGTTACTTTGTTTTTTGTTACATAACCGTCTCTACCTCACAGCTCTTATAGCACGTTCTACATTATCGCTTTCTTAGCAATAGATTGACATTTCGTTACGGCAGTGTACGAAACATATCGCTGTACAGTGAGAACTCTTCCCACCGATAGCTAGGCTTCCCAATGTTTTTATTTACCTTTTTATTCAAATATAATAAACGCTGCAGGTTTTGTACCTATAAACTTACATTATCAATTGATATCCAATACAAAATTCAGAGAAGAGATTTGTGTTTAAATAAAGGCCTATTAGTGATCGACTTCAAAAGAGTAGTTTTAAAGTGTAGGATACGTATGTAGAATTCGCATAAGGTTTTTTTTTAAGATAAATTACAAAAAAGGAAGACAACCAGTGTCAAAGATATAATATCCATTTATTACTTTACGCGTTGCAACGAATTGTCCGTACGGACAATAAGACAAAATATCCGATTTTGTCTTACAACTCTTGCCGTGTATGTTAGGATACCTATTTCTGTCGATTTTCTGATTTGGTGCCTTTTAAATTCTGCTATGTGACTGAACCTATTTCGCATTTGTGCCTTGCCCATCCGGCCGAACTAAGCAGTGTATTCAAATATGCCATCAACTCAGATGCTCCATTGGGACACGGAGAAAAATACATTCACAACATCTAATAGAAGAAAAACATACGGTGAAAAAGGAATCCTCAATGAGTACTACTAGACCGGCATCCCAGAAGGTTTTGATCAAAGAACCAGATAACCATATGAAAAACCTTCTGGGCTGCTGCTCTATACATGTATAAACGTTTTGGGGGAATTAACCAAGTCTGGTAGTTATAAGACAACTACTGATTTTCTTCCTTTCCGAAAGATTAAACATATTTGAAATTTGCAAGATAGCTTAAAAGTAGAAGATGTCTGTCGTCTTTGCAACTGAAAAACATGCAATGTTTCGAAGTTATGAATCGCCATTCATTTCTGTCATTGTAAGTGTCTGAACATGACTAATAGCCGATTTTGATCTTATGCTCGTGGCTGCTTTCCAGTCTTATAACGTGCGGGCTGTGTTAGGGTACTAAACTCGTTACAGACTTGCCAGAAAAAAAAATATTTTGTTTTTTATCTTTAATACTACTGGAACCAACCCAATTATGGTTTTAATTAAAAAAAACAAATATCGTCGTAAAGAAGCAAAAATAACACAAAACCCATAAATTAGAATGATTATACTAAATCTTAAAACTAATACAATCTATTCGTATTTTAATCGGTATCGTATGTAAATCAAGTTGGGATGATCGCTAATAGCCTCGTCCCTAGGACCCCAGATTTTTACCGAATTGGTCCAACGTTTTGGTATCTAAGAAGCTACTATTTTCCAACATTTTTCTCATTTACCTTCTATGTAATCTTAGGGCTAATGATGTTTGGTTTGAATATTTTAGTCGAAGGCAATGTCCCATTTTGGGGTCGCCAATATAATTTGAACGCAGTACCCGATGGATTACTACAAAATGACGTTTTTTAGCTCTGACTTCAAACGGATTGAAAAGTCGGCGCGAAATGTCATGTAGGGTTTTTGGATAAAGGCCATTCTATCAAGACAACCTTGGCAATTAAAGATCAACTATGATATATTGGTGGGTAGAATTTCTCAAACTCATAGCCAAACAAAATATCAGTAGTTTAAAAAATGATAAGACTCTAGCCCGCATTCTACTAAAAGCACGGTGATTTCTGTCAAAGGCCTTATACAAAAATCAAGAAAAAGGCGGGCACCACATGGAATGTTTTGATTCTGCGTGTAACGGACATTCTTCATTCATCCGTGTTTCTGCGCAATAAACGAAGGTTGTTTAAATCCCGTCGACGATATCATGAATGACTGATGGTAATCATTTGTGGCTAGACCTTAGCAGCAAATTTTGTAGTCAACCACGAAAGGGGTATTTTGGGTGCCAATTTTAAATCTTTTGGACTTTCCTTTTTTCTTTAAAAAAAGTGTTTATAACACCCTGTTTCTGAGTTGTCGATAATCCCCACTTTCATTGCTTCTTAAACTATCGACGACATCTACCAACTTGTCCCACAAAGCTTTATAGATGAGGTGACATGTGACGGCAACGCCCGGCAACGAACAAAGCACTTCCCGCTGCAGTATTCGTGAGGCACCTGCAGGTCTTGTACTTTTTAAATCGCGCTCCAATCAGGCGTGGATAAGGCTATAATTGAATGCTGAAACTGATGGGCTATTCTGCACCTCTAACAATGTCAGTAGCCATGGTGCTTGGCGAGACTTTTAAATCATTATCCACAGAATCAAGCGCCTTTTTGCATTCATCACGAAGATCCCTTCACAGCATTGACTCCATTGGTCAGAGAGAGAAGGAATTGCAAAAGAAAACCGATTTTCATTATTTTCATTACGATTTTTCTATTTTACCACCTGTGAAACCTTGCCCCTGGAATAACATCCCAACAAACACATTTTAAAACATACACCCATGATTTTTGGATTCCTCCTACAATGATTTCGAAAATCGTTTAAATTTGTGGTGCAAGATGTATATGATTTTTTCAATACAAAATAATCCGTTCCACGTTTACCATAAACGTAGCTGTGGTAGTGAAAATAATAATGTCCTTTTGGTTTAGTTTTGGCATGTTCAAAACCCCTGTTTATAATCCCTTTAAACTCGAAGTTGTGCCGTGTTTAGTTTTTAATCTGAGACTAAAGCATAGTACATTCATCCCAGTTTTTATCTATGTTTTGTTATTATATGTACAAAACATTACTCGATATTAATCATAGTTTTTCTTTGGTATGGCAATCCAGGAGATATTTCAGTTTTTCGGTGTTCCCACTACCGACGTTAGCCAATAGACATGGGTAGTCGGTAACCATAATTGGGGTTCTGATGTGGAGGTCCAGCACACCCTGCGTTTTTTGCTTTTGCGATAATCGTTTGGTGCATTGTGCATCGCAATTGCCATCTAAGGTATCGCCATCTCAGAACATTATTTGGATCCATCTCTCTCCCATCAATGAAGCAACTGTGTTCCCCACAGCAAGTCATGTGTAAGGCTATAGCATACAAGAGTATGAGTTTCCCGTAACCTGACCCCTCTGAAACACTTTTCTGACACACTATCTACACTTCACAGTAAAAAGCCACTCTCCCTGGGTTTATTCCGTTAAGGTTTCCGACTTATAAGTTGGTCAGAAAAAAATGTTTCAGATGAGCAGGTTACGGAAACTCCCCAAGTTATTAATGAATTCAGTAAAAGAAAGACGCTCCATGTAAGATCCAAACATTTTATTTCCAACGATTCTTTCACAAAATATGGTAACGTATGCCAATTTGTGTGAATAAACATACATACAAGGAAATAAAAAAACACAAACCTTTATAATGCAGAACAAACTACTAGTATCAATACTAGCTAATTAAGTCCTTTAACAATCTTTCCATATACGTAACTGCGGTCCGGATAACACTTCATAAACAGTCTGAAAAGGGTGTGTCTCGTTTTCCTATTGTTTTAATCATCGCATATACTATGACATGTATTATTACGTACGGCTGAAAATCTTATCTACGTTCTACCTGCTGCACTAAACACACGAAAACCGTTGTTTTCATGTCTAGCATCTTCAACCACTGGCTGCCATCCTTTAGAGGGTTTTGTGCTTCCAGTTCTGCATCTAACTTTGTAAATTAAATAAAAACACAAGTGTCTTTTACGTGTAATATTTGCATACTGCATGCAATAATAGACAACGCTCCATATTTATACTACTGTGGCAAAAGTTCCTTACTTTATTTCATGCCTTTGTAGCCTTGGTTGTTTGCAAGAAATTTTCCATTGAGTATGATACTTTTCTCTGTCTAAAATAATATAAATCTCATCTCTAGGAACCGTGTAAAACGTACTCCAATGTATATTTGGGAAGTTTGGAAGAGCTAAACCGGAGACTACACACAATAATGTGGAAAGACGATTCCACAATCAGAGATCCAGATATTGATCTCTGAGTTTTAAAATTAATCGCACGGCATATTGCCTTATTGAAACAGACGTCCCATACAGCGCTACTAGGTATGGTTATAATCTTGAACAGAGGATTTTTACTCGTAAAAGCTCATTACCTTCAACTCTACGCTAATCACAATAAATTTTATTCTAAAAGTATAATGCTGTTGTGCGGCAAATCTTTAGAGCAATAATATGATTAAAAATTTATATAATTAAAAATCGATTTAAATGTATGCTACTCTCTACTAACTTCAACCATTCTTGTTTGTTTTTTCTTTTCTGATGCTCATTGTAATGTTATCTGTGTAGAAATGAAATTAAGATTTAGAAGCATACTGTTCATTAAACAGGTAGGGTTAAAACGCCTCTTATCACTGATGATGGCACTTCCGAAGGGCGCATTTGCTGTAAATAGAATTCTGCGAGGCTCTCGTACCGCCGCTGCATGACTCCAAAGCTGATACTAATAAAATGATGTCGTTTTGTTATTTTCGACTTGCCAACTACCATAATCCCTCACGAGTGTGTCATCGCAATGCAAAAATGCGAAATTTGCTGCAACTTAACCATTTTTTACAAAAAATTCTAGGGGGGTTCCAAGAAAGATATGTACCCATTTGAGTAGAATTATGTTCTATGAGATGGACAGTTTTGTTTTGAGGCGGACCACACCACAGTGTAACCTTGATAGTTATCGTCAATAAATAATGCAGCAGGCTCGCTTAATCTAACACCAAGTATGACGATTTTATATAAATAATATTCTGGATATAAAATACTGGAAATTGTGTAAAACTATTCACCCCCAGGTTAATGCATTTAAATTTTTCTTGCATCATTTTAATATGTAAGCACGTGGTTTACGCAGATGGTCGCCGCCGCATTTCAACCTACATGTGCCAAGTTGAATCGTTGTTCACGATTGTAAAAGTGTACACTGTGACATGGAGTGTATCGTTCAGTATTGTGTTGGAACACCATTCCTAGGGATATAAATTAAGCGGACGTATACCCGGGAACGGAAACATAATGAAATGATAGGTGTAAGGCTGGGCGCTTCCAAACCCGGGGGGATTCGGTGACAGAGGACTCAAACAAATAGGTATTTGGTTGAGAGACAACTAAAAATGCCCCAAATAGGGGGTTTTTGGGTGACAAATTTGTATGCAAAATCTTCCAAAACATGTGGTCTTTTGTAGAACATTTTTGCAAATATGCAGCCAAAAATGGGTCTTTGGTGAAAATTTTCAAATTTCCCCTCCCCCCCCCCCAAAAGGGGTCTTTAGGTGAAGTGGGTTAACTTTCCAAAATGTGGTCTTTGGGTGACATTGAATAGGTTCACCACTTTCAGTGATCGCTCCTGTTTCAGTGACCGGTGTAAAGTACCATTGTCACGTACTGATAGTCCGGGAACAATGGTGAACATAGGGCAATCGATTCAGTTTGACATCTTCACGCACATTAGTTTCACGCTTTTATCAATTATTTATTCCGGTATCGTCTATGGAGCCCGGACTATTGCAACCCAACGCGACTATATCTCTTTCCACACCGGTCCTGTTTCAGGTGAATCGTTCCCGTTTACTCAGCTACGGGAGACGCGCGCGAAGCGCGGGCCCTCCCACAGTTAACATAATACAGGCAAAAAACCCTTTTGCCCTCTTTCAATTTATGTTAATATGGGAAAGCCAAAGTGGGCATTTCTTTCAAATAGTAGATAACGTTTTGGAATTACAGTATTGTCATTGTTATGTAAGCACGGATTTCTGGTCAATATAGTTTAAACAACTTTAACCTCAGGACTGGCAACCATACATTACATTGTTATGCGTTTCAGATGGATCCGGTTACGGAAACTACCCCCCCAGAGTTAGTATTGAATTCAGTATCAAGAAGACGCTCCACTGTAAATCAACATTTTGATTCCACGATTCTTTTCACAAATATGTAGACGTATGCAGATTTGTTGAATAAAACATCATAACAAGAATAAAAGAAACCCAAAAACCTTTTATATGCAAAAACAAAACTAATATAATAACTACTAAATATTCTTAACAATCTTCATAACTAACTGCGCCGGTATAACTACTTAATAAACAGTCTGAAAGGGTGTCTCGTGCTTCTATTGTTTAATCATCGCATATACTATGACAATGTAGGTATGACGGCTGAAAATTCCTTATCGCGTTCTTACCCTGCCTTGCAAGAACACAAGAAAAACGTTGTTCATTCTAGCATCTCAACACTAAGCCATCCTTAGGGTTTTGTGGCTTCCACGTTCATGCATCTAACTTGTAATTAAAAACACAATTCTTTACGGTGTAATATTTGCATACTGCATTCATATAATAGACAACGCTCCATAATATTTACTACTGCTGCAAAAAGTTCCTTACTTTCATGCCTTGTAGCCTTGGCAGAAAATGTTTCAATTTGAGTATGATTACTTTTCTATGCTAAAATAATTAATGATAAATTTCAATCTTATGGGAACCGTGTAACGACGCCCAACAGTATATTTGGGAAGTTTGGATGGAAGAGCTACAGGAGCTACACATAATGTGGAAGACGATTTCCACACACAGAGCATCCCGATATTGCTCATGAGTTTTAAAATATCGCACGGCATATTCATTATTGAAAACAGGACGTAATAAACGCTACTAGGTATGTAATATAATATCTTGTAACAAGAGGATTTTTACTCTTAAAGGCCTCATTACCTTCAACGATACGCTAATCAAAAATAAATTGAATTCCTCAAAAGGTTAATTGCTGTTGTGCGGCATAGCTTTAGAGCAATAATATGATTAAAAAATTTATATAATTAAAAAATAGATTTAAATGTATGCTACATTCAACATTCTTGTTGTTTTCTTTTCTTCTGCTCATTGTAATGTAAATTATCTGTGTAGAACTGGAATTTAAGATTAAGAAAGATTTAAGAAGCCATACTGTTCATTAAACGAGGTAGGGTAAACGCCCTCTTAGCACACTGATGAATGGCCATTCCGAGGGCGCATGTGCTGTAATAGAAATTCATGCGACGGGTATCGTACCGCCGCCCGCATGAATGACTCCAGATGATACTAATAAAAAGGAGTCGTTTGTATTTTCGAACTTGCCAACTACCAAATTCCCTCACGAGTTTGATCATCGCAATGCAAAAAACTGAGAAATTTGCTGCCACTTTAACCATTGTTACAAAAAAAGTTAGAGGGTGTCACGAAAGATTTATGTCACCTTTGATGTAGAAGTATGTTCTATTAGAGATGACAGTTTTGTTTTGAGGCGGAACACCCCCACAGGTAACATTACAATTTGCAGGTATCTTCAATAAAATAATGCCAGAAGGCTGTACATCTACACAAGTATGACGATTTTATCATAATAATATTCTGGATATAAATACTGGAAATTTGTAAATATTCACCCCCAGGTTTTAATGGCATTGAAATTTGCTTGAATCATTTTTAATATGTGTAAAGCTGTGGTTTTAAGGCAGATTGGGCGCCGCCCGATTTCACGTACCCCTTTGCCAAGTTGAATCGTGTGTACAAACGATTGTAACGTGTACACTGTGACATGGAGTATCGTTCAGTATTGTGTTGTAAACAAACCATGTCCTAGGGATATCTTACGCTTGGACCGTATACCCGGGAACGGGATCACATAATGAAAGGATAATGGGTGTAAGGGCTGGCGCTTCCAACCCGGGGGGCATTCGGTGACAGAGGACTCAAACCAATAGGGGTATTTGGTTGAGAGAACACAAAAATGCCAAACTAGGGGGTTTTGGGTGACAAATTTGTATTCAAATCTTCCAAAACATGTGGTCTTTTTAGAACAGTTTGCAAATATTCACCAAAAGGGTCTTTAGGTGACCGTGGTAAACTTTCCAAAAATGTGGTCTTTGGGTGACATTGAGAGGTGTCCGCACTTCATCGTGATCGCTTCTTCTGTTTTCATCAGTGACCGGTGTAGAAGTCCCCATTGTCCCGGCGTACTGATAGTCCGGGAACGAAATGGTACATAGGGCAATCGATGCAGTTGACTCTTCACGCACATTAGTTTCACGCTTTATATTCCGTTATATCGTCTATGGAGCCCCGGACTATGGAACCTACCGGACTATATGCTTTCACACCGGTCCTGTTTCAGTGACCGTTCCCGTTTACTCAGCTACGGAGACCGCGCGAAACGCGGGCCTCCCACTAGTTAACATAATAGCAGGCAACCCTATTGTCCTCTTTCAATTTATGTTAATATGGGAACGCCAGTGGCATTACTTTTCATAGTAGAACTAACTCTTTGTAGTAGTATGTCATGTTTATGTAAGCACGGATTCGGGTCACTATGTTATAAAAGAAACTTTAAACTCCGGACTGGCAACCATACATTACATTGTTATATGCGTTCCCGACATGCAGTGCAAAAACCATCGTACTGCAATGTCACGTGTTTTGTGCCATTGACTAAGTCTAGCCATAATAAGTCACGCAGCCCCCACCCCCCTAGAGGTCTAGGAAACAGCTAGAAATACATAATGTCAGCCGGGGGGGTTCTCAGGGGTTTGGGTACCCATGCCTCTTCCCGGGGTTCCGAAAGTGACCCTACCTGATTTTTTGGGTAGAATTATAACTATTTTTCAGTAAAAATATACCCCTAAGGGACCAACTTTCATTTAAATTATACCCCTTGCGAGACCTGGTTCTAGATAATTTGAATAAAAGATCTTTTAAAATTGCCATATACAAGAAAAATGACACTTATCTACTGAAAAAATTACAGACTCATGGTTTATTTTGCTGATATGTTTAGGTCATTTTTCCTATTGTATCATTGAACCATCACAATCACAACTGAATTGATACCCCTATCGGACTAAATTGATTATTGTTGAATTTGAATCCTTGGGCATTGTCAGGATGCAAAGAATCTTCTGCGACTTTCTGTGTTTTTACGCTTTTTTTTTTAGAATCTAAAACCTTTGAACACTTTCCGGTAACTGGAAAACCCCTGGAGTTTGAAATATTTGTAACGATGCCATATCCGTCACAAGAGATTGTGTACAAACATTCTGCATGGTGTTAACGTCTTGCTATCTTTATCACTAAACTTTGCTTTCCTCCTTGGTTTGAAGGTCGTAGAAGTTTTCATCAGTATTACAATCTTCTTAAAATACAACCAATAAATTTGAGGCACCCTAATATTGTGTCATAAAAGTATTTCATGTAGATTAGACCCTTCATTTTTAGGGACACCTGATATGTTGAAATCTCCCGTTGCCCTTTAACACTTTCTGGTTGTATTGTTTCATACTTTTCCGAGCAAATAATTGCACCTTCTCCAATTTGCTTTGGGTTTAAAAATAGAAAAAAAAGAGGGTAAAAATGAGGAAGAAATAAAACGGGCAGCTACACAGGACCACTGGCCAATAAAGGGGAGGGACTAGGAGGGCGACGCGTCGGAGGTGTGTATAGCCGGATGAATCAAATAGTAGGGAATGACTATCGAGGGCGGCAAGGGTTAAAAAGAGTGGGGGGAAGAGGGAGGTGAAGAGATTGAAGTATAGGGAGAAAAACAACCGTGGGGCGGTAAAAAACGAGAAGGTGAGGAAGTAGTGGGGGTGAGGGCGGTAGTGGGGGGGGGTGGGAGTGGTATGGGAGGCGAACTCATTATACGGGGGGAACTGTGTTACTCCTCTCATCTACTTCTTTCTCCTCCAGACTAACTTCTACTGATGTTTCTACTTCTCTCTCTCTCTTCTCTCTCCTCCCCTCTTCTCTCTCTTTTTCTCCTACTTTATCTATTTTCTCTATTCTTCTCTATTCTCTTCCTTCTTCTCCTCTCTTCTCTTCCTTTTCTCTTCTCTCTCTTCTTATTGTATCTTTTCTCTCTTCTACTCCTCTTCTCTGTGTCTCTTCTTCTTTCATTTCTCCTCTCTCTCCTACTCTCTCTTCTTTCTCTCCTCTTCTGTTTCTTCTATTCTTCTCCTCTCTCTTTCTCTCTTCTTTCTTCTCTTCTGTCTTTCTGCTTCTGACTTTCTCTTCTTTTATCTTCCTTCTCTCTGTCTCTTCCTCTCTCTTCTTTTCTCTTTTCCTCTTTATTCTTCTATCCTCTCTCCTCTTCTTTCTCTCTTCTTTCTCTATCTCTTCTACTTTCCTTTTTCTTCGTCTATGCTTTCTCTTCTCTCTCCTTTTCTTCTTCCTCTCTTTAAATGACGGGTCCTACTGCGCAAACTTTTCTCATTTGCAGACGACCCTTCGTAATCTCTCTTATGTACTTTGCTATAACCAACACGTATTAGCTAATGTACACTGCTGATCCTTGTTTCATGAGCTCACAATGGCCTACTATCATTTGAGAGCATCACAGTCTTTTACAGAACTCGGGGCATCTTTAAGCAAGCTGCCTTGACTGGCAACCGTCGCCTGTGTGCGGTCCGTCGCCCCATGAATTTAACTGTAAATTGGCAGGCCTTTTCCGTATCAGCATCGCTGAGTTTTGGACAGCGAATCTTTTTGTACCCCTGGATTCTTTCTTCTTTTAATTTCCCCCCAGACTAGGGTAAGTCAGTAGGCGTGGTCCTGCCTAGAGGTTTTATGACAACGAGATTACGTAGAGAATTCAGTGAAACCACGCCCAGACATTGTACCCACATCTGTGTTTGGATACTATAAGAAGACTATGGTAAGTAGGATTACTACTGACTGACTCATTTTTGGGGGAGTGACAATTTACACCTGCAGATTACCCATAGAGGTTATTTGTTAAAGAACCACCCCGCTCCACTCCGTAAATTCTATCACGGTCGTTTGCAGTCAGCTTCCGGAAATTGGACCATTTTGCAAGTAACTTCGACTCCCGATCCACCAGCATGCGTCAGCAGTATAAATAGTAAGCCAGTGTAGGCCTTGACACTGGTTGAATGAATAATGTACTGAACAACACTTAATACAACCATCAATTAAATTTATGCACATTAGAAGACATTAGAAAAGATAACTTTTCAACTTCCAGAGTGCCACCTGTTGTAGATTTTTTTGATACTGTGTGGAGATGGTGTTTATGTAAGAGTTAACACTTTAACATTCTTTTTTTTTTTTTGTTCCAGTTATTGATTTTTTTTGTACTGGTCTATTGTTTCATTACCTTATTCTTTACGAATCTTTTATCGTTCACCGTGTTATTTGGGTTCGGGGTTTATCTATAGAGACAAACGAATTTCTAAGTTTTAGATAACGGCACACATTAAATGATGCTATTTCCATACACTTCCTCCTACCAAAGAAGTGAAACTACAACCACGAGGACTCGGTCTTTAACTTGCCAGGACGAGAGCTCCTACGAAAGGAAATTAAAGTCCTGACGCAGAGTTTCGAAATATAATTTTTGTGGGTGTATAATAGAAATAGTTGCTAGAACTATAGACATGGGCGACCAATTAACCAACTATATAACAAATTCGGTAGTCCAATCGGGACTAGGGGAAAACCAAGTCATATTTCCATAATAAATTATTAAAAATCAGTACCTGTCCGTCCCCCCGCCATAAAACGTCTGGCACATTTTCTGGGAAAATGAATAAAAGGTCACCTCAATTTTTCCCCAATAATCGCCGGAATATGTACAGACTCAGCCAAAACTTCACAGCAAACCATGAGCTACCGATATTACAATTGGCCCGTGATGCGGAGCCATTGTTATAGCCATGTGTTATCGCCTCCACGATTCGGTGTGAGACAACAAAATACCGCGGTCCTCTTCACATAACTAACCAGTTTACTGATAATCTAAGGTGGGTGTTGTGTGACACTAGATTCTTCGAAAAACGCCGGTAAATGGAATAGAAAAATGAAGTTAAAAGCAATAAGTTTATAAACGGATTTTAATTCCGCACAAAGTTGTTAGGTCAAGTTGCCCACCGACATTCTGTCATGATGTTTGTTCGCACTTTCTTCTTTTCGAATAAATGATGAAAAATATAGTCAAAGTTAATTGAACACGCACTACAGAAGCTCAAGATTTATATATTTGTGATGAAAGTAAGATTTTGTGCTTACGTGATTAAAATAAAAATACTTCGTCTAAATCGGAGAGTGTGGTACGCCTCAATCTTTTCAACTGGCGAGAACAATATAACAATGGTCTGCACTCCAGATGAAAAGATCCGAAGTGTTTTTCTCCACCACATACCGGGCAGAGAGTAATTGATTATCTTTAGCTCCATGTTTGTTGAAGTCTAAGCGGCGTGTCTTGGTCAATTAGATTGGGAAAATAACTGAAATGAACATTTTATTCATTTTCAAGAATGTCCAGTTTGTTATTTGCGGGAACAGACGTTATTTAATTTTAATATTTATTCGATTTACATTTGGTTCCCTCCTAGCCCCTCCGATGGGGACAACAAAGGAACAGAATAGAAGGCAATGTCCCATAGTTCCTGCTGAGATAGCGCACCCAAAATGCCCAATTCAAAATTTTATCGGTTTGATGTAGTAAACATTTTTGACTCACCCTGTATTACCGATAGTCCCTATGACACTGTGTATAACCAAAATTCGGATCCGGAGATTTTAAAACACAAACTCTGATTTCGTATATCAAGCACATCGATTTTGAGCTTAGCTATTTCACACAGTGATTAGTGTGTGGAACAAGGCCATTATTACGTTAATGAATAAACACGATTTTGGTCAAACAATGGAGGCGTCAATCCTCAGGAACTCTCTGAGTCAGCCTTTTAATAGAGCTTTGTAGAAGCGCGGAGGCATGCTAATGAAAATGGTCGATTTCATATGATTAAGGGTTTTAGTTTATAATATGCTCTTACTGTTTTGGGTATCAACGGCCCATTGAGCTTGTGTGTGAGCTAGCGGTGCGAACCACATTAGGCTCCAAAAAAATAATAGTTTGTCTCAACTTCATTTGGATAAAAAGCTCTATGTGCTCTGCTTTGTGACAGCATAAGCTGTGACTAATAAGCATTTTTTTTATTTCAATTTGCTCTGTAGTGTTTTAAGAAATATAACAATATGTCCATTCCTAATTGTGTATTCCCTCTACATTTCCAATGTATGGACACTCGATCCATCGATCAATGTTTCAAGCTTCTTGCGTATGAGGCCGCAGCTAAATATGTTATAAGAGGGTGGAGCCAGCTCACTGTTGATTGGTTGGGGTTTGAGAAGCCTGTCCACCGGTGGACGAAAGGTAGGGCACTCTATGGAGAATGTTATCCGCAGTCCTTTGATGGAACGAACCACATTGGCAGGCTGTAGATGGTCGCAGCCCCCATCGGTGCATATTGCTGTTGAAGCGACCGACCCTGTTGCGAATTCCGGTTTAAGGTGACCCATTCCTTGCGTGGGGATTACACACCATGTGTAGTTCTGTCTAGGGTTGTATATTAGTTGGCCTGGTCTGAAGTATCTAGCCGCAGTGTTCCATGTCTTTAAGATGTTGAATAGGGAGCTGGAGAGTTTTAGCAGCGTGTCGACGAAAAGTCGCAACGAGAGAACAGTCTCTTTCGGCCGAGCTGGTGTGATTCTTTGACATCAGTGTTATGCAGCATGTGCTTGTTTTCCAGCTATTCACCAGTTTGTGCGTGTGGTGATCTCTCCGAAGCACTCAGGTGCAATGCCTGAAGCACTGGTAGAAACTTTGATGGAGTGGGAGCCGGGAGCAAACCAGTATGGTTTCTCAGGGTTTCGTTGAGTACTCTGTGTCCCATGCGTCTTTGTGTGAGAGCTGTTTCGCAGCCAGCTGGGCGTCATATTCAGCACCGCTGTAGACCAGAGCCAGGCGGTGGTGCGTAGAGTCGTTGGTCTGGCACCAATGAGGATCCAGCAAGTCGGCATAGGAGGTTATTCCGTGGCGCATATAACGACTCGAGGTGCTGCCGGTATGTAAGTTGTCGGTCAAGCTTCACTCCAAGAATATTGTGTAGGATTGTATGGCTGAGGTGCTCCATTGAGGTTGACTTTAAGCTGGCGATGAGCATCTTTGGTGTTGAGATGGAGGCAGTAAGCTGTGGTCTGGGCTTCACTCAGCTTCAGTCTCCAGGTCTTGAGATATGCTGCAAGTAGGGCCATATCTGCAGTAAGTGCATTTTCTACTTCTGTCAAGTACTGTCCGAGTGGCGAAGGCAAGATAGTAGGCGTAGCCATCATATGTTAAATGTTGTTAGAGGTACATCGCTGATATACAAGTTGAACAGCATGGGAGCCAGTACAGATCATTGTGGTACTCCGTTCAACCTCACCGTTGGCCTCTGGCCATAAATGTTGTCACTCTATGGGGTTCGAAACCAAGATATTCAGCAAAAAGCCGGAATTTGTTGCTTTTTCGAAGGGAAGCACCATTATCAGTTTTTAGAATATTGTGAAATCCATAGCTGCAAATATTTTGTCCAGGTGAGGAATAACTGTTCTGGCTGTGAAGGGATGTCAGATTTCGCGGGCTGGGAACCGTGAGTATTCATCATAAACAACAAGCAAGTAGTGGCCTGAGGGGAATGGTCCACAAAAATCTGCACTGAATTTCTGCCATTTGGTCCACAAAAATCTGCACTGGCAGTTCTGACATGAGCGGTTCACGCGATTTGCTTTGCACACATGCTGCAAGCTATACATCGTTTGACTTCTTTTCCACTTTGTCATCTAGTTTGGGAAACCACGTCTTGGTTCGGAGTTATTGCATGTAAGTTTTTTTACAATTCCTTGATGGCCAATATAAGCCAATGCGATAGGCGCGATCTTGCAAGTGTGACAGGACTCCCGCGCGCCACTGGCGTGACGGGCACACGTATATGTGTATGGCTCGAGCGGCTGACACCAGTTTATGTGGGCTTGGTGAGGACAGAACCCACCCATAGCTTCCTTAGGTCGAATGAAGCACATAGGTTTGCGAACTCTTGCTTCAACTTTAAGATTGGTTTATTAACAACTATAGTTCATTCACTACAAACTCGGTGTCCCGGGAAATTATTAAA